>CAJNOI010000459.1:0-35878 GCA_905250115.1 Adineta steineri | reverse complement strand
AGTCTTCCTTCAAATCATCCTGATTTGGCTACTTCATACAACAACATTGGTAATGCGTATAACAAGGTGCGAGAGTACTCAAAAGCACTATCATTTTACGAAAAATCACTTGAAATTCAACAAAAAAGTCTTCCTTCAAATCATACATCGTTGGCTAGTTTATACAACAACATCGGTAGTGTGTATGACAACATGGGAGAGTACTTGAAAGCACTTTTATCTCACCAACAAGCACTTGAAATTCGACAAAAAACTCTTCCTTCAAACCATCCTTTATTGGCTACTTCATACAGCAACATCGGTTGTGTGTATTGTAAGATCGGAGAGTACTCGAAAGGGCTTTCATATTTTGAACGTGCGCTGGACATATTTCAACGTGCATTACCTCTAAATCATCCTCATATAAAAAGTGTGAAACAAAGTATTGAAAATGTAAAACACCTGATAAAGAATAGTTATTAAATAAATAAAAGAATATTTTGTCCAATTATTTTTATTTAACCCTATTTTCTAGTGTCTCACGTGTGCGTAAAGAGAACAACTTTGTAAATACTAAAAACGTAACGGACATAACCGACTGATACGGTAATACACATATATACACATCTGTATAAATGGCCATTTCACACATATTTACATTTTTAAATCTTGACGAGAATATTTCCTATCATTAAAAAAGTAGAAACAAATTCATATTATCTCAAATAACAATCGTGGAATAAAACAATCCAAAAACGAAAGAAGTTGGAAACAATAAAAAAAGAATAGTTTAAATGAAATTGAATGGTTTTGTTATATTGTTGAAAGAGACATAGTTTAATGAAGAACAAGTTAAAAAGGTGTGTTTAAATGTCTTTTATTGGTATGGTATAAATATTCCTTTTAATGAAGGTAAGTTTTATCCTTTATTTTCAGACTGATTTTAAAAGGTGTGGATGTGGATTGATCATTTATTTACCCACATCTATACCAACAGATTGAAGAAATTTAAAACTTTATGACGGAGCATTTTTGTTTCATCAAGCAAGCCTTCTTTGAATGGAGGGCTTGTCAAAGTTTGTGTCGATTTACTTATATCATTTAATCCATCTGAAGAAATTCTCATAAAACAGAAAGAACAACTCTTTGTCATGCAACGGCCTTTATTTCTGCTCGCTCACTCTGTGGTAGAAACCGTTAAAATAAAACAACTATTAATCTAATAAAGTCATTCGTTTTAGTCGTGCTTAGCGTGCAGCGGCATTTCCCTTGTATATATTATGAGCTAGACAATTTTGTATCAAAAGTTTAATTATTATATCTCCAACGGTTATCTTCGAGAATACAAAGAATATTTATAGTCTTGTTGGTAAATGAACTTTTTTCTCTTCATATAAATAGAAACGCTTTTCTTTTTATCTTTTTTATTTCTATTTGTGACATTACAAAAACAACATTTTTATCGCATAGATAGTGTTAATGACGAATTAGAGTTGTAAGCGAGAAAATTTTAAAAATTTCGAACTGCAACCGCTGACAGCTATCTAAGTAAAAATCAAATTATCGTTCCTTCATGTTGATAATGATTCTCTTCTGATCTTAATTTGATTTCTAAATTTCGTGCTGTACATACAATATGAAAGAATGTAACATTTGTTGTCTATACTTTTTTTGAACAGATTATGACTGATATATAGAAATAAAGATGTCTTTTAATTTGGAAAAAAAATGTTTTTTATAACTTTTCCAACCGCCGCCGATCGACTCATCGACTTACACCTCCAATGACGAACATAATATATTAATACGCAATATGATTCATCTTTTTCTTTGCGTTATAATTAAGACTGTTACTTTATCTTTATTTTACTTTATAATAAAGAATAAAGATAAAATAACACCCCTAGTTATAATATGTTAATAAGCTTTCTTAGTTCATCTTTGTTGCAATTGGTTTGTCAGAACATTACTCCAATGTCTAATAAACAAGGGCATAGAATGTCATAGAATGTTTAATTAAAATCCCAGTATAAAATATTTTACGAAAGAATTTTGAAATTATTTGTTTTTAACATAATATCTCTTATAATGAAGGTTTTTTTAGATACATCGATTAAAATGTCTTTGGAAATAGTTGACAATTCATTGTTAATATCAATACAAACAAATTTATATAAATTCGGTGGACCAGTTTTGATGATTCTGGGTACTGTTAGTTGTGTACTTAGTTTGATTGTTTTTAGAAAAAAGAATCTACGGAAAAATCCATGTGCAATATATCTGGTGGCATATCATATTAGTAACCTTCTACAAATCTATACAACTACGCTATCAGGAATACTATCAAATGGTTATAATATTGATCTTACTTTATATAGTCTGAGTTTCTGTCATTTTCATTTCTATACACAGTTTGTGTTTACTATTTTAAGTCCATCTTACTTAATATTAGCATCAATTGATCGAATATTAATCACTTCACCAAATGCTCTAACAAGACAACGAAGTACTTTACGTCTAACTTATATATGCATCATAGGTGTAACACTATTTTGGTTATTATTTCATATTCATACATTATTTTGGACCTATAATATCGAACCAGCACCAAATGTTATCATTTGCTCTTTCGAACCTGGAGTGTATGTAGCATTCATAAACTATTATACAATTTTAATTCAAGACATTCTTATTCCTTTATTGATGATTCTTTTTGGAGTATGGACTGTGAGAAATCTTCGAAAAACACGTCAGATCATTTTTGCTACTATCAGCAAAGCTATTGTTGCTGCGCGTCCTACTCATTCAAAGGATAGCCAATTTATTCGAATTTTGATTATTGATATTAGTATATATATTATATTCTCTGCAATGATGCCACCTGCTCTTATATACATACAGATACTTCAAAATCGATTACCTAGTTTCGGTGAATTCCAACGCTCCACCTTGTTTCTGAATTTTGCTCTGTTTAGTTCATATATCCCATACTGTGTTGGCTTCTATACCAATTTTCTCGTGTCGAGGAAATTTCGATCTGAAATCAAAAATATTATCAGGCGTTAATATATGGTTCATAATTATTAACATAAACTATTCATAATACCAGACTAACTGTTGAATGTTATAACACTGTTGTGGACACTTATATTTATTTAACAATAAATATTAACATAGGATAATCAAAAAGTTTTGAGAGTGTGGGTGTGGGGGTCATTAATATATTTCACTAACATTCATATTCTCAATTTATCTGTAACGCAGAGTACTTCTGCTGGTTTATATCATAATTTCAATATTGAATAAATTGTTAATTCATCGAACAATGAGTTTAATATTAATTATTATTCAATCTTTTATCTAATGATATGTGTACTAGATTTAACATAAGAAAAACGTATCATTAAATTTATATCCTTGTGTAATTTCAATATACGATTCCAGCACGAAAGAAAATGCTGCGAGACTTTTAACGTATTTTATTTAAAAAGAAAATATGTAGTTTTTTCAGTTAGAGACGATATTATCTCTTATCTGTGAAGAAAGTTGGAAGAGAGAAATTGTTTTTTTTTCGTTCTTTGTCGTCACCTGGCTCTATAACGTATGTGAAAGAATACGGAGAACAAAGTTCTATTATGATTAATCTACATAAACATATAAAGATAGATAACGGTGTCGTACTACGCTACGCAAAGAGATTCCATTCTCATATAAATAATATAGTTTATTCATTTCTTTCACTTTTATCTATTCAATCGAAAAACCCACATAATACACGAAATGGCCACAGTACCGAATAATATCGAACGACGAAGACGTATCGCACAAGATCATTTACTCGTTTGGTTAGATGAGTCTATGAACGAAACAGACAAAAATTACAAACATATTTTAACACAAGCACACACCGTTGCCGACAATGTCAACGTCTTTACACAGAGAGATGAATGCATTGACTTTCTTTCTGACTGTGAAGACATCAAGTCTTTTCTCGTTATCGAGAACACTATCGCTCAACAAACTATACCCCTCATCAGTGATATTCCTCAGCTGGATAGTGTTTATATCTTCACTGACATTAAAATCCAACATGAAGAATGGAATAAAAAATGGCCAAAAATCAAAAGCGTTTATAGCAACATCGAGGACTTACCCAAAGCATTACAATTGGATATCAAGCGACACAATCAAGACTCGATAGCCATGAGCTTTATTACAGTAAATGAAATGGTTTCGACGAATAATTTGAATCAGTTGGAACCAACTTTTATGTATACCCAGATATTCAAGGATATTATTCTTGGTATGGAACATGGTAATCAAGCCATCAAACACTTTACTGCTTATTGTCGAAATAATAACAGCGTGTCCCAAAAAAATATTGACCGTTTTGAAAAAGAATATCATGCTCAGTCCGCTATTTGGTGGTATACGTTCCCATTCGATATCTATTCCATGCTCAATTATGGTCTTCGAATAATGGACGCTGATATATTTATTACTATGGGTTTTTTTCTACGTGATCTACATGAACAAATTCAACAGCTATACGAGCAGCAATTTAGCGCCTATGGTGGAAAGTCTTTTGTAGTTTATCGAGGACAAGGTCTTATGAAATCAGACTTCGAAAAACTTCAAAAAACTAAAGGTGGACTTATATCATTTAACAATTTCTTGTCCACCAGCAAAGATAAAGAAGTGTCTCTCGAATTTGCTCAATGTGCCTCAACAAAACCAAATACGGTGGGCATTCTCTTTATAATGTTTATTGATCCTCGTATCAAATCAACACCATTTGCCACTATCAAAGAGATGAGTCATTTTAGAGGAGAAGATGAAATTCTCTTTTCCATGCACACCGTCTTTCGAGTGAACGAAATTAAACAAATGGACAATAACAATCAACTTTATCAAGTTGAACTACAATTAACGTCGGATGATGACCAACAATTACGATTACTTACAGACCGGATACGAGAAGACGCTGATGGTGATAATGGATGGGAGAGATTGGGTGACTTATTACTTCAAATTGGTCAATTTAATAAAGCTGAAAAACTTTATAACGTATTACTCGAGCAGACATCCGATGCGGGTGAAAAAGCAAATTATTATGTTTGTTTAGGATATACTAGAAATCAGCAAGGAGATTATGAAAAGGCTATTTGGTATTTCGAACAAGCACTTAAAATTCAAGAACAAGATCTTCCTTCAAATGATCCTTTATTGGCTACTTCATACAACAATATCGGTAATGTGTATGACAAAACGGGAGAGTATTCAAAAGCACTTTCATTTTACGAAAAAGCACTTGAAATTCGCGAAAACATTCTTCCTTCAAATCATTCGTCATTGGCTACTTCATACAACAACATCGGTTTAGTGTATAAAAACATGGGAGAACACCAGAAAGCACTTTCATCTCATGAGAAAGCATTTGAAATCTATCAAAAGTGTCTTCCTTCAAATCATCCTTCATTGGCTACTTCATATAACAACATCGGTATGGTGCATGAAAACATAGGAGAGTACTCGAAAGCACTTTCATCTCTCGAAAAGGCACTTGAAATCTATGAAAAAACTCTTCCTTCAAATCATTCTCATTTAGCGGAGTCATACAACAACATCGGTACTGTGTATTACCAGATGGGAGAGTATTCAAAAGCACTTTCATTTTACGAAAAAGCCCTTGGAATTTGTCAAAAAAGTCTTCCTTCAAATCATCCTCTGGTGGCTACGTCATTCAGTAACGTTGGTAGTGTGTATGACAACATGGGAGAAGACTCGAGAGCACTTTCATCTTACGAAAAAGCACTCGAAATTCGAGACAAATCTCTTTCTTCAAACCATCCTGATTTGGCTAATTCATACAACAATATCGGTAATGTGTATAAAAACATGGGAGAGTATTCAAAAGCACTTTCCTTTCACAAAAAAGCACTTGAAATTGAACAAAAAACACTTCCTTCAAATCATCCTTCGTTGGCTACTTCATATAACAACATCGGTACTGTGTATGACAACATGGGAGAATACTCGAAAGCACTTTTATTTCACGAAAAAGCACTTGAAATTGACCAAAAAGCGCTTCCTTCAAATCATCCTGATTTGGCTACTCCATACAATAACATCGGTTTGGTGTATAGAAATATGAAAGACTATTTAAAAGCACTGTCTTATTTAGAACGTGCTTTGGATATATTCCAACATACATTACCTCCAACTCATCCTAATATAAAAAGTGTGAAAAAGAATATTGAAACCGTAAAAGAAGATATGACAATGAATGTTTGAGAAATAAATAAAAGAATCTTTTGTTCACTTATTTTTAAATTAATTCTATTTTCTAGTGTCCTACGCGCGCGTACAGAAAGCAACTCTGTATATAACAAACTCGTATGGAGAGATCCGACTAATAAGGTAATACACATAGATACGTATGTGTATAAATAACTTTCCTAGATATAGTTACGTTTCTAAATCTTTACGAGAATATTCCCTGTCATTAAAAAAGAAGAAACAAATATCTATGATCTTAAAAAATAATCATGAAATAAATCAATAAAGAAAAGAATAACTTATGTGAAGTTGCATTGAATTGTTTTGTTATATTGTTGAACGGGACTTAGTTTGATGAAGAAAAAGTAAAAAAACTGCGTTTAGATGTTCTTGATTGTTATTGTATAAATATTTCCTTGAATAGAGATAAGTTTTATTCTTCATGTTTAGACTGATTTTAAACTTTTCGCATAGTTGGTATTTGGTTACACTATACATTCAACTTTTATTACCAGTTACAAATCGGATCAATGCTATATTTAAATAAATTTATTTAAATAATGCTAATTTTAATTTATGTGATATGTTAGATGCATTCACATTTTGTTGGTCAGAAATTACTCAAGCAAATTTTTCTTGACTAAAATTATGTTTTATATTTATAAATTCGAAGTGCTTCATAGTCAAATAGTATTTTATTTCAAGTAGACCGTTTCTAACTTGGCTAGTCCTTATACGAAAAAAAGTAAACTTCACTGGAATTTTATGTATTGGAATTGTAAACTTTACTTTACGATAATTAGATTTATTGTATAAGTGATTTCAACAGAACAAGGAAAAGAAAAATATAATAAAGAGTGGGTGTGGGTGTAGTGCTGATACCGTGTACCACATAACCACATCCACTTATCATGTCGTGAAATTTTGAATCGATACACAATTTGTAAACATTTATAATACTCTCAATGAAGTTTTTTCTATCTCGATCCAGCAGCTGCAATACATCTGGTTCACTTATTTGCATGGATGACTCACAAACTCCATCACTGAAGTCAGTACTAATTTATCGAATGTGAAACTTTTGAACACAGATTCTGTACGTATTTGATTGAAGAGAATAAATTTTTTTCAGATAAATACTTTTCTTAACAACAAAAAATAAAACGAACGGTTACATGAACATAATACATTCATAGACAAAACAAAGCGATAAATAAAATGTTTTAAAATAAAAACAAATAGAATAATATACATAAAAAAAAAGAATGTCATTATTTTTTGTTTGTTTTCAGATCATTCATTTGAAGACTATATATATTAATCTTCATGACTAGAGAAAATGTATTTTGAGAACAAAAGAATAAAGATATTTAACAACTTCGATCAGCTTCATCGCCACCTGTTTTTCCAATCGCATCAGGATTTTGTATTGGATCAAGTTCAGCAAATAGATTTAACCAATTTGATTTATCGGAAGTTTTTGTTGTTGCTGTAGGTTTTGGTTTAGGATTTGATGATGGTGATGGTTGAACTGTTGGTTTATTATTTTTATTCATTGAAGTTAATAATTCACTAAGAAGTGATGATGGAAGAAAACTATTATTGGATGCAGAAGATTCTGTAGGAATATTAGGTATCTGTTGTTGATTTGAAGTATTACCAAATGCTGCTGTCCAATGAGCATCAAAACTATTATTATCATTTGATCCAAGAAGATCTGTAGTTGTATTTCCTGCTGTTGTTGTTGTTGATGATGATGAAAGTAGATCAGAAAATAGTTTGTCATGTTCAGCAATGGTATCTGCTAATTCAACAAGATTATCATCACTAGTTGATGTCTTTTTCATATTTCCAGATGTTGTTGGTGTACGATCAATTGTTGTTAATTTTTCTAATTCAAGAAGTTGATCATCAAGTTGATCATCAGATATATCAATTAATGCATTAACAGGTTCCGTTAGATCCTGTATTTCTTTTTGATTATTTTTTGTTTCATTAACATTAATAAGTGCATCATCTTTCGTTTTAGTTTTTTCAATCGATGATTTCGAATTTAATTCAGCTAATAATCGACTTGGTTCAGCAAGATCTTTAATAACAGTAAATTCATAATATTGATAACCTTTAAATGATTCAGCAACAGCTGACATTGTTTTTGAAGTTTTCTCCCAAAAGACAAGTAAACTTTTTTGATAAGTAGCTAACGCATGTGAATACATATTACTAAAAATAAATAGATTTATTTTTTTTCTAAAACAAAAATTCTTTTATTACCATCGACTAGCTGTTAATAAATCAATTTTTTGTAGAACATCAGATTTTAATCGATCATATTCAGTTTTAGTTGTTTTTACTTGACTTTGTACTCGACGAAATTTTTCTAATTGTTTTTCTGGATCAAGTTGTACCGATGCATCTTTTAACCATAATATACTTCCACGATATTCTGTTCTTGCTGTTTCCATTCGTTTAACTGTTGACATTGTATCTGTTACTGCACGATGACGAAATGTTTCAATTTCATTATGTAAACGAAGTAATGGTTGACGTAATGCTAAACGTTGATGTGCTGTATAAGCAAGAACTTTCGATACACTTGCCATCATTTTTCCAGCTCGAGTTTTATCCATTTGAGCATAATCTTTTAAAAAACGTGCCATGTCTGTTTCTTCATGCGAAAGAAAGAGAACATTTGTTTGATAACTTTCCATAACCTATATAAATAAAATAACACAATCGATTTAATGAATTAAAAAGAAATCTAAATTTACACGAAGTAAATCATGGCATGATTGTCTAACAGCATATAATAATTCAAGTTTAGCATCGACATCTGCATCTGATGCAATAACAAATTCATCTTCTTCTCTACCAAGTTTTTTCATAACAAGCTGTTTTGTTGTCCAATATTTTGAACGTAATTTACCCATACTTGTATTATCTTGATGTTCAGCATGTTTATCATAAAAATTTTTCGAACTCATTCTTCCTATTAATAAAAAAAAAGTCAAATAATTGATGATGATTTATCAACATCAACATAATATGTCGAGTTTTTTCTTTTAACCAATGAATTTCTTTCCTTGATCCTCTATGAAATGAAGAGATCATTGGTGAAAAAAATGAAAACTTCTTATAACACGTCATCCATATAGATATTTTTAAAACCGACAACACAAAGATGAATCGTGTCATACAAACGATAGCTCTCATCTTTCTAGGTTGTTGTTCAAATGTTATATTTCTGGAATTTATTGTTAGGTATATATTTAAGTACTTTTTTTCTCAAAAAAAACTATCATTTATTTAATAGACCATATCCAGGAAGTGGAAATATTATAACATTTGCACAATTTCTCTTTATTGCCATTGAAGGTTGCATTAATTATTATCAATGGGGTGGAGTACAACGACATGTTCCACTCAAGTATAGATTTCAATTAAAAAAAATAAATTTTCGTCAAATTTTTTTATAGAAATTATGGAATATTGGTATTAATGTTTTTCTTAGTTAGTGTTATTAATAATTATGCATTGAATTTCAATATACCAATGCCATTACATATGATATTTCGATCAGTAAAAATTTCTACAGACTTATTTTTTGATAAATGACGTTTTGTTTTTAGGGCTCATTAATTGCGAATCTTATTTTGGGCATGATTATATTGAAGAAAAGGTATGCATAGATAAGAATGAACTGATAAGAATATAGAATTCATTTTTTATTTTATTTCAAGATATAAATTTCGTGAAATTCTTTCAGTAGTTTTAATTACATTTGGAATTATTTTAGCAACATATGCTTCAAGTCAATCATTGAACAAACAAAAGTCAGCAAATAATATCAAAATTGATCAAACAGAACCAGATGTTTTCCGATGGACTATAGGTATTTGTATGTTAGTTTTTGCTCTACTTGTTTCGGCATTAATGGGTATTTATCAAGAAACAATTTATGCAAAATATGGTAAACATCCTCAAGAAGCACTATTCTATTCAGTAAACAAACCTTTTTTTCTTTATTTCGATTCTTATTTTTTTGTTTTTAGCATCTGTTACCTTTACCATTATTTGCACTGGTTGGAAAAGATATTTATCAGCATGCTCAATTATTTAATCAATCAAGTAAATCTTTAAATTCTGTTTTCCTATTGATATCATTCTTTATTTTAGCTTGGCTACCTATTTTTTCTAATGTTGGTGTTCCAATAATGTGGGCGTATTTATTTTGTAATGTCTTGACACAATATTTTTGTATTAGATCTGTATTTATATTGACAACAGAATGTCCATCATTAATTGTGACATTAGTAATAACATTACGAAAATTTGTTAGTCTACTTTTTTCAATAATTTATTTTCAAAATGAATTTACATTCAATCATTGGATTGGTACAGCATCAGTTTTTCTAGGAACATTTCTATTTAGTAATATTCACAATGAAATTATTCGTTTTTTTCGAAGACCAATAAACGACCATGTAGATTAGAAAAAAAATATTTATTTACTGACCCTTTTTTATTTGTAGATTTTGTATTAATTATTATTATTGAAAAGAATGACTCAAATCAATGCAATTGATACTGGTCATGAAGAAATTATTGTATGTAAATTTTTTTATTATTTATTTGGAAGAAAATACAGATTGTTGAAATTATTTTAGCATGATGCTCAATTAGATTATTATGGTATACGCTTAGCTACATGTTCATCAGATAAAAGTATAAAAATATTTGATGTTTCCAATAGCCAACAACGTTTGATAGCTGAATTAAAAGGGTAAGAATTATCTACTAAGTTAAATAATAATAAATTTATGATTTTTTAAAGGCATGAAGGTCCTGTTTGGCAGTTATCATGGTCACATCCAACATTTGGCAGTTTACTAGCATCTTGTTCATATGATAGAAAAGTATTAATATGGAAAGAGACAACACCAACTGGACTACCACCACAATCGAATCCAACTGGTGCTACGCAATATTCAGTCATATATGAACATGAACGACATACATCTTCTGGTAAGAAATATTCTATTCTATTAGTTTCGAAATTAAACTGAACGATAATTTTAGTTAATACAGTTGCTTGGGCTCCATATGAATATGGTCTGATGTTAGCATGTGGAAGTTCGGATGGTTCAATATCGATTCTTAGTTCAACTGGTAAGAACCTATTTTTATAAAATTTTTTTTAAAGAGAAATCTTTTGCTTTCTAGGTGATGGTAAATGGACTACAAGAAAAGTTCCTGATTGTCATCCAGTTAGTTAATTTTCTATGTAATGAATATTTTTGATCTATTTGAATTCTTTTTCTTCTTAGCCTGGTGTTAATGCACTTAGTTGGGCACCAGCTGTTCTTCCTCAATCAAGTGATGATGCAGGTGTTCAAGGAACAACAGGTGAACCTGTTAAACGTTTTGTTTCAGGTGGCTGTGATTGTTTAATTCGTATATGGAAGTAAGTTATTAAATTTTTTTTGTGTATTAAAATCATTATTTCTTGTTTAGAGAACAAGATGATGGATGGGTCGAAGAAACTCATCTTGATCAACATAATGATTGGGTACGCGATGTTGCTTGGGCACCCACATTTAGTTTTCATAAAGATAAAATTGCTAGTTGTTCACAAGATGGTAATGTGTATGTATTTACACGTGATACACGTTTATCAAATAATTGGGAATGTATTACAATTGGTACACATTTTAATGATGTATGGAGTGTTAGTTGGTCATTAACAGGTGATATACTTGCTGTTGCTGCAGCAGATAAAGTTAGCTTATGGAAACTTGGTCTTGATGGTAAATATCAATGTTTAACAACTCCACAAACATCATCAACAAGCACAGGATCACCATCAATTAATAGTACAATGGAAAGTACAACAGGTGAATCTGGAAATATTCCAGTAATGGCAACATAAATAACATTTACATAGATGTTTAATCTCTTATTGTTATTCTTTTCTTTTAGCTAAAATTTTTTTGTGCAGAAAAAAAAAACCATATACGGAAAATAAAATTTCTCTCTTTTTTTGGTTTGTTTAGTTTTAGATTTATCTCAAAAAAAAATAACTATGAGTCAATTAGGACAAGTTGTAGGAATTTTACGTAAACTCAATGAAGAATATCAAATTAGTACACCGAAAAAATTAAAATTAATTGATGCTTATTTAGTTTATGTTTTACTAACGGGAATTATTCAATTTGCTTATTGTTTACTCGTTGGTACATTTCCATTTAATTCATTTCTTTCGGGTTTTATTTCAACTGTTGGATGTTTTATTTTAGCTGGTAAAACAGTTTAAAATTTCGTAATAAATAACTTTCTCTTGTGTCTTTTTAGCAAGCTTACGTATTCAATTAAATAAAGCGAATCAATCAACATTTAATGTTACACCGGAACGAGCATTTGCTGATTTTGTCTTTGCTCATATTATTTTACATTTAGTTGTAATGAATTTTATTGGTTAAAAGACAAATTTCCATATGATTAAAGCTTGATGTTTTAGCGTTTGTTTTTGCTTTGAATGATAAATAAACAAAAAAGATTGTGAACATTCTACTAATTGATTTTATATAATTACCTTTCTATAACACATTCAATTAGTTGTTTTTTGATAATAATTTGTAACAGTTATTTACCTAGATGATGTAAAATTATGATGACATGGATACACGGTTCATTGAGTTTATAAGCGAAAATAAAAATAAAGTTGTAAATGATTTTGTTATGATATTTATTTTTCAAAAAAAAAATATAAGATAATTACAATAAAAATAAATCCATTAATTACTATCTTCACTAATATTCTTCAGTACAAAAAAAATCATATTATCTCTTATTTGATACAAAAATGTGAATTGAATACAGGGTTAATTTACTTGCAAAAAATGAAAAATCGAGTATGTTTTAAAATATAGAAAGAGGACATCTAAAAGAATGGATACATACGTTGTTGTTGCGGTTGTGGCATCATAAACCAATTTGGCATATTTACATTAGGGTACATCGATGGGTAGAGAGGATGTTGAAATTGAGGATAAAATTGAGCCTGAGGCTGCACCATTCTATCGAACTGTGGATGATGTTGTGGTATATGTTGCTGCTGCTGCTGTTGTTGTAGTAATTGTTGTTGCTGTATATGTTGCTGTTGCTGTTGTTGTAGTAATTGTTGTTGTTGTATATGTTGCTGTTGTAGCTGTTGTTGTTTTTGCTGCTGCCTCATAAAATGTCGTGCTTGCTGCTTTGCTTGTTGTACCTGTTGTTGATGAAGGCGGAGCATATCAGGAGAAGCAGGTACCGGATGTTGACCAACAAAAGCTGGAGAAGAGGCACTTGGCTGTAATAGTTGAGGTGAAATTGGTCGTCGACGATACTTAACTGGAGTACCTGGTAAAGGATGTTGAAATTGCTCAAATGAATCACGTCGAGCGGAACGATCAAATCCTTGTTCATTAGAAGCACGTCGATTTTGATTGAATCCACCAAATTCAGGTCTTACATTTTGATTCATAAAATTTTTATCTCTTCTATGCTTCGGTTTACGAGGGGGGAGAACAGGAAGTGCTTCATAACCATGCTGTTCTCGAGCACCATTGACTGCATCAAAAAAACTTCGTGGTAAAGGGCCATAATCAAGATTAAATGATGAATCTTCATCTCCTATTTGATGTTTACCATTTGATGATAATGGTGATATATGAGCACTACTAAATTTCTTAAGTTTTCGAAAGAGTCCCATGTTGCGCTGTCAATAACAACAATAATGATCGATCATTATGTTGTGTATTTTCTATGTAATTATAAAACGTGAAATCAATCAAGCATATCAAATCAAGTGCAAAGGTAGTGAGTCATTGTAATATCTATTACATATGTAGGTGTTGCAATTCGTTAGTAATATCTTGACTGAAATTATTCATTCGTGATATATACATAATATTGATATTGATGCATAACAATCAAGATCTTTTTTGTTGATTGAGCAATTGAAATAATTTTTGTTTAGTATAATAAGTGAAGAAAAATTTCACAGACATTATACATACCAGGGAAATGAATTTTCATATGTAACACACTCTGATTATGTAACAAAAAAAGTAGATCGCTCTCCTTGAAAATGCACCATCATTTTTAATTAAATATTTTATCTTAAAATTCTAATCTCGTGTTCTAAACTACTATTGTATAAGAGGTGTCAACGAAACCAGATCAAATCATTAGCAAATATTATTACAACTCTTACTAGTAATAAAATGATTTTTTATATCGTATTAAATCCTCGCATAACTTGAATACAAATATATGCAAATATTATAAATATTGATAAAATATTATAAACACACACTTCAAATGCCCTCATTTGTTATCGAGTCATATAATCCCTATAAAACAAAATCAATAGTATTGATTATTTCATTGAAAATAAAATAGTTTTTTTTTTATCAAATTCTAAATAAGTAGTAGTAAAACTTAACAAAGAAAAACATAATTGATTTTAAGCCTACATATTTCATGCGCAAAGTCATCGAAAAAAAATAATATTGCAATTTTTTATTTGTTAAGTAAAGAATTGAATAAAAAAAAAAGCTATTTATAGAAACACTCTTAACTGAGACTACTCTTATCATGCTTTTAAAAATTCACCTTGACAAAAGAAATCAAATAATAATTGATAAAAATTCGGGTTTTTCGACTAGTTTCAATATTTAATTATCATATAAAAGTGATTATGAATCTGTTGATATGCATGATGTTAATTAATATGATATATCGTATCAATCAAATTATCATATCTTCTTCTTCTTCCTTCTTTACATCAATTATTATCATCTCTTTATAATTGATGCGAATTTATCGAAGTATATAGACAAGCATAACATACTTTTATAATAAAAAATATCATTTTCTCTTTCGATTAAATCTAACTATGCAACAATCATCATCATTTATCTATCCATCATCACCATCATCAAATCTTTCTTTTTCTGATTCCGGTTATTCATCACCTTCATTGCATTTCTCATCATGTCCATATTCAAATGAATCCTTCTATCTTTCTCCTTCTCATTCATGTAAGCTTTTTAGATGATTAAAAATTTCAAAATAACTCTTCTCATTTTTCTTAGATCCGTTATCATCTTCAATCTATGATCAATCAGTTGTAAATAGTACACCGATCTCATCATTTAAAGTAAATCATTGATATACATTTATTCAATAGATTAACATTGTTTATTTTCTAGAATTGTCAGTATAAATATGATCAAAATAGACAATTGACTACATCATCTCCATTAGTTCATTGTGTAAGATTTTTTTTCTTAATTAATATTCTTTTCAAGCTTTATTTTATACTATAGGCACGTAAACGAATCAGTGATGAAGCAATCGAATATCTCAACACATTTTATGCAAGAAATAAACGCCCAACAGATGTGGAAAAAGATCATCTTGCTGTGCAATGCAATATAACATTAGCACAAGTTAATACATGGTTTAATAATGCACGTTCCCGTCGTGGTGATACAAGAACAAAATTAACACAAAAATTATTAAAAAAACAAATCGATTCGTTAAGTAATCAAATTGTTCAACTTCAACAACAGCAATCATGTTCATTTTAATTTCATTTTTTTTTCTACACTTTCTCTTTTCGTGTCAATAAATGTTCTTCATAAGCAAATATAGTTCATTTGTCATATATAGATTCAGATGAAGTCCATTTGCATAATTACATGCTTGTGTTAAATTTTATGTTCGCTTGATAAATGTACATATATATATATGTGTCGTACTATGGATGCCATCAGAATGGTACTGTATCAAGATTAGACAGATTCTTGTGATTATGTATGGCTTACAATAATTCATTCTTTTCTCCTTCATCTGACACTGACAGGTCACCACATGCCTCAAGCGGTACCAGTGCCAGCAACCGTGAATGAGGTGGTTCCCTCCACTTGACTGCACTCTTTTCTCTTCTCCATTTCTTTTGCACTGTACAATAAACGTTCAGTGAAGAGATTGCCCTATGCTCGAACTTTATGCATAATAACGGAGGAGAGTAGAACATAAAGAAAAGTTTCTGTTCTCTTTTTCTTCTCTTCGTCGCTCATTAGTAGTCGTACATATATATAGAGAATAAGGCGAGACCATCATGCTCTTGAACAATAACAATACAAGTCGGACACAAATACTAAGATGAACTCATCCCGTTAAGAACGAGTAAGTATAATGACTGAACGTGTGCGCGTGTGATTGATCGATCGACACAGTGTATATGTTTGTATATATGTATATATATATATATACATATCTTTACATCAAATTCGTTTCGATTTTATTACTTTCAATTTTAAATAAGACAAATGAAGCGAAAGATATATATATATATATATTTGTTCATTTGATAACCTTCATTATGATGTCATAAAAGTTTGCTTTAGTTTAGCATAAACTACAAATGGCATAAAGAAATAAGCATTGAAGTGAAGCCGTGAATGAAAATTGAATTGATTCTTTTTTTTAAATATACACACGTAGCCTATACATGAGTTTTGCTTGTTTCTCCGTTCATTTTTTTTTCTCGTCTTCTTCTTCTTCTTCTTTTTACATACTTAATCATAAAAACCGGCTGAGATATGTTGTCACAGATGGTGACAGTAAAATTCTAAACGTGTTGAGTCATGAAATAATATAGAGAGAAAAAAAACGATACAATTTGTACATTATTATACAAAGAAAAAGGTGAGTTTGTAAATGTGTAAGTGAATAGATCGATTAGGGTTAGTAAAACTATTCATATTGTATTATTTAAGGCTCATCAAAAAATTGAAAGTAAACAATAGATTTCGCTCTTTTTTTTTTTACATCACAAACTGTCTTCTCATTTATTCTCACGTTTGTTATTTTTACTAGCGTATCGTTCACTACCACCAGTACCTATTACTTGACATTCTAGATGCTATTTACCATCATATCCATTATTATTGTACATGAACAGGAAGGACGTGTTCACCTATCAAATTCTCGTCAGTTTTTTTCTATTCATTTTACAAATCAACGATCAGTAACAATCAATTTCGTATATATATGTATATATAATATATAACATTTTTCATTTTCGAAAAGATATACATACTCTCGTAAGACTATGTTCAAATGAACAAAGCGAGTAAAATAGAAGAGGCATGAAAATGAAATTTTCAAAATGCAAGGACATCATTTTTTGTCAAAAAATTTTACATCATAATGTATACAATTGTCTGAGTAAATAGAATTGTTCGATTTTAATTTTCTCTCTTGAGAACATCTCATCTTAACCTTCATCGTCCAGATTTTTACGACCTTTGTCTTTATCAATGATACTTAGATGTTTGAAATCTGAGCCAATTGCTTCGATTCTCATCCTTCTTTTTTTCATTTTCTTGTTTGCATCATAAGTTTTTCTCTTCGCTCTCGTCATCACTTTTTTTTAAATACGAAGGTGTGTGTAGATGTCTTTTTCTTTTCGTGCATATATAATGATGCGGTCGATTTTCATTTCTTTGCGGTTTCATACGTTCGAAAAGAATAGAAGAAGCGAGAACGAGAGAGAGAGAGAGAGGGAGAGAGAATTGTTCAGTACGTTTGAATGATTGCGGTCATTTCATATATATAGAATGCCAAAATACATATAAAAAAGGTGGAGAGAGAGACACAGAGAGAGAGGGAAAGAGAAGAAAAAAAAGAACAGACTTGTTAAATTCATTTTTTTTTAGAATATTAATTTTCAGTATTCTCTGTCAGATGATTATAGTCAGACGTTCATTCACAATATTTAGAGTGTAGAGTATACAAACGATATTTGACAGTCTCGTCAGTACTTGAGCCAATCATAATTCTTTTTTGTCTTCTTCAAGGTTTATTTTTCTTTTTTTGTTCTTCTCTTTTCTCCCGGCAGGTTTGACCGTACGAACAAACGATGAACGAAAGCATTTTTCGTTCTATGCAAAGGTCGACAGACACATTCACATGAATCGACCTAGGCCATCGTCCATTTCTATTCATTTTTAAAAAACGAAATTTTCTTCTTCTTCTTATTCTAGATGTGCAATGATTCAGTCAGATCATCACCATCGATTCTTATTGATTCATTGTCTATTTATATTTCTATTAATTAATCTAACTTCAGCACAAATATGTCAAAATGATATACCTGATTTTTTCTATAATGTCAGTTTTACTGGACCCATTTTTGATCAATCTGTTTATACAATAACAGTACAAAATTTCTCTGTATTATCTCCAAATGATACAACTGTATTTAATTTTAATGTACGACCAGCAACAATCTATAGTCGACCAAGTTTTGTTTCAACATCAGTGACTGGTCGAGCACTTAATTTAACATCAGGAATTATAACTGTAGTATCAACCGATCCAAGTTTTGCTGTTACTACATTATCAAATGGTTCCTATGCCCTTGTTACAAATACTTTGTAAGTCATTAAAAAATGTTTAAATGAGAAAATAATTTGTCATTTTTCTATTCATTTAGTCCATTAAATTACTTTTCACCTTATAATCGTTATTTATTTAATCTGATCGCAACTCAGACATATTCAAATCGACCAGAAGTTAGTTCAACAGCTATTGTTGAAATTAATTTAGAAAATTATAATGTACATGCACCAATATTCGTGCCAGCAAATCAAACATTTTATATCAGTGAAACTGCAGTAATCGGTTCAATATTTGGTACTGTCTATGCAACTGATGCTGATAATGATGGAATTATCTATTCTATGGTTAGTAGTCAATTTTCAATTGATTCATCAACTGGAGTTTTAACATTACAACAATCATTTCAAACATCAGCAGCATCACAATATTTTGTTACAGTTACCGCAAGTGATGATGGTTCATCATGTTTACCAACACGTCCACTTTGTCCAAGATTTTCTACATCAACAACAATTACAATAAATGTAACTGCTGTTAATAAACGATCACCACAATTTCTCAATTCAATATGTGGTTCAACACTTACATTTTATGAAAGTAATGTAATTGGAGCAAATATTACAACAATAACGGTATTTGATGATGATAGAGGAGATAATGGACAAGTTACAATATCATTTCCATCTGAACAAGCACAAACAACAGGTAAGATTTTTGTGATTTGTTAAAAAAGTTCATTATTATGATTTTGTTTTTTTTCAAGTAAGCGGTTTAAGAAATACCGCCTATTCACAATTTTATATTCAACAATTACCACAAACGAATACAACTCGTACAGCTTTATTACGAACAAATATATCATTTGATTATGATGCACCTGGTAAGACAATCGAAATTTTATATTAAATAATCATCTAAAGAGAATCACTAATTTTGTTTTATTTCGATTTTAAATCTCAGTTAGATTAAGAAACCTTAGAAATGTTTATGCTTATGACATGCTAATAATGAGTTATGGCTTGTTTATTAGGTTTCTTATTCAGATTATAATATTGTTGAATAAACAGTTTTCCTCTAATTATATTTTATAAAAGTATGAAACACAGTGACTTTTGAAAGTCTTACTGAAATCTCATTATCTGGCTACACAACGATCCCAATGGGTTTATCTTAATTTCATTTGAACTCATACGGATCCGAAGTTTTAGGATGTATTACTTCTTTATTCCTAGAAGTTTTATCAAATTCAATAACTTATAAATATCGTTTAGTCTATGAATTTGTTAATATTTATTGTTTAAAATATAATTTTAGGTTGTCCTCGAGTTTGGTATTTATTCATATTAGCTACTGATCATGGTACACCACCACGACAGTGTATGTATTAAATATTAAATATGATTTTTTTTGATTATTTTTTGAATATTTATAGCGTTCTGCAGTTTACGTATTAATTTACTTGACTTAAACGATAATCCGCCAGGTAAAATAAAGACAATTATTGTTCTTTTTTGTCTAAAAGGAAATTTTTTCTCTAGTATTTGTAATGACAAATTGGAATTATACAATATATCGTTCAACTGTTGGAAATTCTAATAATAGTGCACGTTTCTTACGTATAATTGCATCTGATGCTGATTCAGGTTTAAATGGTCAAATAAATTATTATATTGGAACGATTAGTGTACCATATTTTACAATAAATCAAACGACGGGTACAATTATTCTTCGTAGTGATGTTCCTGGAATATATAATTTAAGTGTTAGTCAATTTCCAATAACATTCCAAGTTTATGCACAAGATCGTGGTACACCTCCACGAATTAGTGAAGCAAATGCAACGGTAACAATTTATTATAATAATGGTAATGATCCTCCACCAGCTCGTTGGCTTGATCCAGCTTATGAAGAATTAAATTTTCCAATCATAGAAAAATATTATGAAACTTATGGTAATCAACCGATATTTAATACGAGTTATGGTTTTAATGGAACTATAAGTTATTTATTAACATCATTAACATCATCAATTATGACTGTTAGTAGTCCATTTCCAAATACATACATACCATTTAGTGATGTAGCAGTATCAAGAAATGGATATACATTTAATAGTGGAATTGTTGTTACGAGGTATGAATGAAGATTTATTTTTTAATCATGGTGTATATGCATGAGTCTTAATAATTTGTTCAAATGATGATAGAAAGATAATTTAATGTGATAAGCAATACTAATATATGAGATTATGGTTTAGATAAAGTATCTGAAACTTTAAATTCTGAATACAAGTGAGAGAATACGATGTATTGGTTGGAATAGATGCAAAAAGTTGAGAACTGAGATTTGAGCGTATGAATATCATTGCAGGGTAAGTAATGTGAATTATGGTAATGGTGTGAAATTTTAATATGCATAATTTATCATGAACGATATCTACGTAACGATTATGCGATACTATTCAAATATGAACATTGTAATAGAGAATTTTCAAAGTACAACTCATTCATTGCACAAATATAACCAATAGTATTTATTTATCTAAAGAATAACGTTGACTATCATAATCAGAGAGATGTAAGAAATACTAAATCCGAGTTGTACTACTATATCAATCAACTTAATTAATACAGTATTTAGTAATTCGAAATATTTTTTTCTTCTTCTAGTGGTTTACATGCTGAAATTCAAAATTTATATTTAATATATATTCGTGTTCTTGTAACTCCACCATTAATTGGTTCGACCACAATAAGGATAATTGATCAAAATGATCAAATTCCAACATTTGATATTCGTTCTATAGTATTGAGTGTTGTTGAAAATGAAAGTGGAACACGTATTATTGCACAAATTCAAGCATTTGATCGTGATGTTGATTTTCCATATAATTATGTTCAATATCGTTTAAATGAAGTTTTAACTGATTCCGAAGCTATTGGAAATTTTTTTGTTGCTTCCAATGGTTCACTATGGACAAATGCAACATTTGATCGTGAAAGTAATAAAACACTTTATCGAATATTTGTAACAGCTTATGATGGTGCACCAGCATGGAATTCTGTTAATCCAAATACACAAGATTTTCAATTTGATATTCAAGTTATTGATGTTAATGATGTACCACCAGGTAAAAATATGAAATATATATATATTTAAAAGATTTCTTATTCTTTGTTTTATAATTTAGTTTTTGTTAATTCATCATCAATAACAATACAAATAAATGAAACAACTGCAAATGGTACTGGAATACTTAATTTAACGATAACTGATACTGATTTTGATACAATAATTGATTTTGGAATTTTAAGTGGAAATCTAAGAAATGTTTTTGAATTTAATTTACTATCAAATAATTTAGCTGATTCAACACGTACACAATATCAAGCAATTGGACAATTATCTGTTGTTGGTCCATTAAGTTATGAAAGAACACCAAATTATACATTAGTTTTATCAGCATTTGATACACTAAATCTGGCAACAGTAACAGTTACAGTTTTATTGATACCACAAAATACAAAAGCACCTTATTTTAATTTAATGCCCGGTTTTGCTTCTTATCAATATTCTGTTACTGAAGGAACTGCAGTTCCAATACTCGATGGACCTGTTGTAAGTAGATCATTCATGAAATTCAAATTATTATCAGTTGTTTCGTTTGTATAAGATATCACGATATGTAATGAGGATTTATTGATTAAGTGAAAGAAGAATAGGGTCATTGTGAATAAATTCAATAAGCTTCAGATTAATTTAAATGCAAGGTCATCCTTTTAAATGTAATATTGAAATGCTAGCTACGAATAAATATATGACCTTACTGGGATTTCGTTTAATCTGATAAGCTGCCATTTGAAATACTGTAGCGATTAATAGTTTGAGAAGCTATTGTCTTGAAATGTAAGAGTGATTTACAGGCTGTCGGAATAAAAACAAAGAATTCGAATTTATACTAAATTTTGATCAAGTTCTGTTCTTTCAATTAGTCTTAACTCTAAGTAAAGAATTTACTTATATCAACATTTAGAGTAAATTTTGTGATTTGTCAATGCAGTTCTAAGTATATATGAGCGTTATCAAACATACATATTATATACAATAGCTATGAGTCTAAATTAGTATATACTAGCAACTCAATGCTTTGATCTAATTTCAGTATAATTCCAACTCTTTCTAAAGTTGTACTGCTCGATAGTTATGTTAGCAGTAGGGCTGAAAATTTCGAATTTAGTAGATATTAATCGAATGGACTCTAGTCAATTCATTGCTGGAAATAACAATGATTCTCCTCTTCAGAACAGTGTCTTGTTTTCTTGATTACTATGTTGGATAAAGCAATGATTGCTGATCAGGCTTCACTATATCTTATATTTTTTATTTATATATTTGATTAAAATGTATAGATTGATCGAAAGTCAGAAACTCTAATCCTCATTCGATAATATCATTATATCCCTATTAAACTAAACATATATGTCTCTTAAAAATATAAATCTTTTCTATTTAGATTCGTGCAACAGATCCTGATATTCCACCGACAGCACTTGTCTATTCTATAGTTACTTATAGTAATCAACAAAATTTAAATCCTTTATATTTAAATCAAGCTAATAATGCGACAACAATTGGTATCGCATTACCAGGTCTTTCTCGTGATTTACCATTTGGCGCTCCTATATACAATTTCTCTATACGTGTTACTGATCAAGCTGGATTAGGTGTTTCAAGTTATGTACCAGTTAGTATCACAGTTATTGATACAAATAATAATGCACCTATACCAACGGTAAGATTTCATAACAAAAAAAACAAATTCTTTCTCTATTTTAATAATAAATTTTTCTTATTTAGAATCCACCATGGATTTTAACCGAAGGTGTATTAAATCCAAGTACAACAGTTATATTTACTGACTATGATGACCCAGCACAAAATAATACAGTACCTTATCAAGTTCAAATTGTTAGTCCATCATCGTTTTCACTTTCTGGTCCAACTTTAAATTATAATGGATCATATACATTGATCTATAATGGTATTTTAAATCGTACTCTAGCAAGAAATTTAACTGTTACATTTAATGCAAGTGATAATAAAGGTTTTTCAGCTATAACAACAATTCCGGTTGTTGTTGGTGATGTTTTAAATGCTTATCCAATATCCGATGGTTATAAAACAATTAATATTGTCTATGTTAATGGTTACATAAATTCATTACGAAATGTTCAACTTGGTTCAGTTTATGTTATGGATTTAGATGATTGGTTTCGTGCTTCAAGAACATATTCTGTAAGAGATGTTAGCAATGGACAAACATTTAGTGCTTCACAAGGTTATTTAAGTACATCGGATTTACTCTACCCGGGATCTATTACAGTACATGTGACTGTTACAAAACCAAATGTACCATCAACAGCTTTAGGTACAATGGATCTTACAATTACAAGTGTAGATAGCGAACTTGTTCGACAAGCAGCAACAATTCGTATTCAAGGTATTTAAAGTTTTTCATATAACTTAAGCAATCTAGTATAGAGAAATAGGATTGACTATGCAAAAATGCGAATATTTTATAGTAAGAACTATAAGTCCATCTTTATTTATGATAGAGACGATATCTTTGATAGTCATTAATTTTCTCTTTTCAAATATACTAAAATCATTGAATTTAACGTTAATTATTGTTTGATGATATGCGCTATCAAACATAGTCTTTCACATGTCAAAATTTTATTTAATAAATGAAAAATTATTATTAGAAATTATACAATCATGTATAATTAAAAAATTTTTTATCAATATTAGATTTTTATAAGTACAATCTATTTGACTATTGGAGATATATTAAATATCATTCAATTTTTGGATTATATAAAACTATATTTTTTTATTTATATTAAAGGTGAATATCCTGAAACATTAATTGATCCATCACTTGGTAATCGTCTTGGTACTCTTCGTAATGCATTAGCATCAATTTTACTTGTTACTGTTGATTCAGTAAAAATTCTAGCTATTCGTTCTGTTTATCAATATCGAAGTCCGTATTACCCACCATTACCATTCGATCAAGCTAAAGCACAAGCATTAACTGATGTTATGTTCTATGTTTCATCATTAAATAGATATGATATTGAAAATACATTAAATAATAATCTTGCTAAATTTTCATCAAGTTATGGTATAACAGCAAATGCAAGTGGACCGAATCCATGTACTAACTATGTTTGTCCATTAGGTAAATCATAAAGATTTTTTTTTGGAAGGATATTTATTTATATATTATTTTTATTATTTAGGTACAACTTGTCGTCCAACACGAACAATCCAACCATTACCTTATGCAGTTGATACAAATCAAACATCATTTGTTGGAATAAATGTTGTTGATTCTGCTGATTGTGTTAATGCAACTTATGCAACTGGTTTTACAAATACACAAATTGGATGTACAACATATTCATTTAATAATTTAACATATTGTCCATGTACATCATTACAAGCTTATGCACCACTTGGACCTTATTGTCAAGTTCTTGGAAGAACATTTAATAATAATGGTGGTAGTTATGCTGTCTATGATGGAAGTAGTTTTTCAAATGAAGCACCAACACGATTTTCATTTGATTTTGCTTCACGATCACCATTAACTGATGGATTAATTCTTTTATATGGACGTAATACAACACCTGTCAATGATTTTGCTTGGACATCCATTGAAATATATCAATCAAAATTAAGATTTCGTTTTCGAGATACAATACTTGATGCAGCAAGTACAACTCTTAATGCTTCAACATGGTATCATGTTGAATATCAAGTATGTATCACTTTCTCTTAGTGAACAAAATAAAAAGATTTCTAAAACTAGAAAGAAATAGTTTGTTTTTTTTTTGTCTCAGAAAATTTACATATTCTTCATCGACATTGTTGTTTTATTATGATGACATTTTGTTCGTTCTTAAGTTACAGGAAATACTTGAATTTGTAATTGAAGGATTGACTTGAGTTCTGATATATAGTATTTCTTAGAATATGAATTAATATATAGTTAATGACATTTAATAATAGAAGAAAACTTTTAATAGTAGAAAATTATATTTATTTCATTCTTTTTTTTTCTTCAGTATGTTGATTCATTAATTCTTGTCGAAGTAAATGATTGTCAATATGTAACAAAAATAAATAATACATTAAATACATATGATTTATCTAATGTTCAATTATATCTTGGTGGTTTACCAGTTACAGGTTCATTAGTATCTGCTCTTTATCCAGTATTACAACAAGTTAATACATTTAGTGGTTGTATAAGAAATGTTTTATCAAATGGTTATTATCTTGATATGAATTCAGCATTAGCATCAGCTAATTCTGATATTGGACAATGTCCATGTGCATTAACAAATTCATGTACGACAACAACATTAGCACGTGCATCAGATATAATTATACCTTGGTATACATGGTTAATAATTGCATTAGTTTTATTATTATTAGCAACAATTATTGCATTAGGTTTATTAACATGTATAAGAAGAAGACAACAACAAAAGACATTAGCTGGTTTATATCCAGATGATACAAGAGATAATATTATTGATTATAAGTAAGTAAAATAAGATTTGAATATTAAAATTATTGTGAAATATTTTCTAGAGAAACTGCTGGCGAAGAAGATCATTCAACTTATAATCTTGGTGTATTAAAAAAACCTGTTTATGCATTATCAGATGAAGAGATCTTAGCAAATGGTGCTCGAAGTGGTATGCATAATATAGGTAAATATATATATTCTTAAGAAACAGTGAAAGTTAATTTATTTGATTCGTTTAGGTTATACTGAAACTACAATAACTCGTCGACCAGGATTAGGAGAATATATTGATGAAAAATTAACTGAACAACAAATAGCATCATATGCAAATGATACACAATTACATTATCGATATGAAGGTGAAGGTTCTATAGCATCAGATTTAAGTTCAATAGAATCGATTCATTATCAAGATGAACATGATTTTCGATTTCTTTATTCATGGGGACCAAAATTTTCAAGATTAGCTGATTTATATGCTGGTGGTTTAGATGATGATAATAATAATATTGACAATGCTTAATACAAATAATAAAAAAATAATCTATTTATTCATTCTTTCTTACTTTCTTTCTTTTTTTGTGGGATTGTTTAGAAATATTTTTGTTGCTCAATTCTTTATGTAGATTAGACATTTAAGAAAACAAATCTTTTTCTTTCCTCTTATTTACATGTATCGGAAAAGAAGAAAATCAAAATATAAATGTGTTTTTTTTTCTCTGTATATAAATTTCATAAGTTCTTTTTTTTCTTATCTTATCAGGAATAATCGTGCTTTTCTTTTTCATATGTATGTGTGTATTCTCAATTGTTTGGTTTCGTTCATTCTTTCTATATTTTTTACAACTGTGTATTTTGGTTGCATGAAAGAACAAAAAATAATAAAATGCAGCTTAATATAGTTATTTGATTTTTAATGAAATATAAGAAAATATCTTTATATTCTATCTAGAGTAATAAATATTTATGTAATTATAGACAAGCAATAGATATATTTACATATAAGATAAACGAGAAGATCAATTAATAGTTTTTATTTTTGTATCGTTCAGATTTAGTTTCTAAAAATAGAAACTCTCATAAACTTTCATAAGGAATTTATATACTATATGAATTATAACTTGATTTCTGTCAATATTGACAATTAATTGATGAAGATAGATTATATCTAAGGAAAATATTTCATATTCTTCATTCTAAATTTATAGTTTATGATTTTATGAATCTATAAATATCTTGATAATAAAACAGATCTTATTTACACACATTTTTTTTTGAATAACACTGTATACGTTTGTTTATAGGAAATTAGTTTCAACATCTGTTAAATAACCAACTAGCAAGGTCAAGTAGTCAAAAGAAATGTACTTAACTATCATAAATAACAATAGAATTGATCTTATCATAAAATAATTGACTGAGTATTTTATAGATAGTTATGTATTGTATAATTAGAAAGAGAATCAAAATAAAACATCTGTATAACAAAAAAAAAAGAAGGAATCTTTTTCTCCTCTATGTTTTTCTATAAGTATTATGTGACTTTTTTCTCTTTTCTTTTTCTCTGTCTCTCTCATATAATCTGCTTCAACATGTCTTCTGACGAACGTTGATGATCCATAGAAATTAGTTTACTTTAAATACATATGGATATCTTTATTCTAATTATTACTACTATCTTATGCTTATTACTTTCACAAACAAACTCAAAAACAAGTAAGTGTAAACAAAACTTGATTTCCATTAATGCAGTCATGTAAAACTAATCCTTATATCTCTATTAATCCATCAATCATTTGTTTTTGTCTATGGTTTCGAATAGCTTTAAAAACGTTCTCTGGGCGATATATTTTTCCTGTTATTTCACCTATTGTAAGATAGTACAACGTAGTGATATTATCTCTCAAGGTAAATAATAATTTTTTCATATTAAAGAATCTATTAGATATGTCATTTGAAAACAAAAACAAAGAAATATTATGGTTTAGTATAGTAATTCTTAAAAATAAAACTCTTAGAATATATTGAAAACCTTTCAACTATTGTCAACCATCATAATCTATTTACAGAAGTTTAGCATATTTTATTAAAAAAATAACTCTGCATTTTTTATTATTAACTTAAGTCATGAATTCTTATTTCAAACTTCGTATTGAGTTTATTCTCCTATCACTAGAAATATGTAGAATAATCTATTTTTCAAAATAGAACATCAATACAATAGAGTTATTTATTGATCACTGGGCAATTTGCCTTAACGCTATTAATGTCTAGAAAGAAGAAAAACGATAATTGTATATGTCAATATGTGTCATTCGTCGTCAACATCATTTAATCTTTCCGTACTATCATAAATATTAAGAATATATCGATAGCATCAATCAGAAGGTCATTGTGAAATATAAACTGAATTTAATCACATAGAAAATTCTTCTGTAATTTCAATTAAAAAAAATATATTTAATAAGTATATAATTATTTCCTTTATTTTTTTTCAAACGCTGAACCATAATTTAAATAGTGTTTATCAATAGAAATATAATGTCAATAAGAGGACCTTGTAAATGTTTTGACAATATAAATAAATAGCTATTATAAATATTTCGAGGTCGATGTTATGTTTATCCTATATTGAATAAGTGCCTAGAAATGATGTCAGATACAAAAGAATAAGAACATAATCTTTTTTGTGTCTTTTAATCTATTTATTTAATAGAACTGTATCAAATTTCAAGGATAATATACATCTTATTTACTATTAACATATGTTAGAAATTTTTATAAATAGCAAAACTTTGCTTTTTTTTTGGTTTTAGGTAGAATTGAACAGAAACAACTAACTTATGAAATTGTTATTCCTCAACGATTTTATTCTCGAAAATCTATTTTACAAAAACGTTCATCAAATAAATATTTATTTTATCGTATTTATGCATTTAATCAAACATTTGAGTTATCATTAATACAAAATGAAATATTTCTATCTCCATCATTTATTACACAATATTTTAATGATAATCAAACACGGATAAATCGTAATATTCAACAATGTTTTTATCAAGGTTATATTAATAATAATCATCTATCAATAGTATCAATTAATTTATGTAATGGATTAGTAAGTATTATAAAATTAAGCCTTTCCGACTGCCTATTCAAAAAAAAATCCCGTACTCCCCCACGGCAAAATATTGCCATTTGGCCGGAAAGGATTAGATCTCATATGATAAATATTTTGAATAATTTTTTCTACAGTTTGGAACATTTATTTATAATAATACGGAATATTTTATCGAACCAAAATATCAAACAAATAATACAATATGGAATTTTGAACATATGATTTATACTTCTAATAAGTTATTATTATCAACGAATCATTGTCCTGTTGATGGTAATTCATTAATTATTTTTCTAATCCATTTTCTAAATACTTATACTTATTAGGTAAGCTGGATTTTGAAAAAAAAGATGATACCCATCATCATGTACAACTTTCTTATACTCGAAAAAGACGTAAATTAAGTTTTGATAGAACGGCAAAACATGTTGAAATACTTATTGCTTATGATGATTCAATAAAAGAATTTCATTCCGATATTGATATTAGATCATATATACTTACATTATTTAGTTATGTATGTTTTAAAATAATTAAAAAATTTTTTGGATATTGAAATCTGATTTATTTTCAGGTATCACATTTATATTCAGATGCAAGTATTGGAAATAATATTAAAATTTGGTTAGTTAAATTAGTCGAATTAGGAAAAGATTTAAGTGTAAAAACCACAAAAAATAATTGTTTTTTTATATAAATATTTTTTCATTAGAATGAAATAAAACTGACTGATAATGCAGCTGATTTATTAAGTAAATTTTGTAAATGGCAAAGAAATTATAATGTACCAGGTACATACGATGCAGCTGTTCTTCTTACTAGGTAGAATAAAATTAAAACAAAAAACAATAACTTGAATTATTCATTTTATTGTAGAATACCATTGTGTAATAAACATTCAAAAAATACAACTGATAGTAAATGTGATACATTAGGTATAACAGAATTAGGTACAATGTGTAATTTAACATCAAATTGTGCTATTGTACGTGATAATGGATTTGCAACAGCATTTACAATTGCACATGAAATAGCTCATTTGTAAGAGAAATAATTTATATATATATATATATTATTCTTAATAAATGCTATATTTTAAATAGATTTGGTATTCGTCATGATAATGATAAAGCTTGTTTAAATTTTAATAAAGAACAAAATCTTATGGCAACTTCACTTACATTTGATCATAACCATTATAAATGGTCAAATTGTAGTAGATTTTATTTTACTCAATATCTTGAGTAAGTTAATTCATATTATTTGATATGTAAGGGTGTGGATGTGAGAGAAGAGGAGACACCCACACCACACCCTTTATAACTTATTGTAAGATTGTGTATAATAACTAAATAATTTTAATTTCAAGGTCAGATCGATATCCATGTTTGAATAATATACCAGATTATAAATCATCATTATTTGAAGGTTTAAATGATGAACAAAATGCTCGTGAATTCCCTGGTCATTTTAATGATCTTGATGAACAATGTCGTCGAGCATTTGGTGTACAATTTGAATACTGTAAAGATTTGAATCATAGTGTATGTAAATGAATTTCTTCTTTCAAAATAAATCTATTGTTTTTTTTCATAGCCAAAATGTACTCGACTTTATTGTCGAGAAATATCATCACATTCATTGTCATCATGTATAACTAATCATGCTCATTGGTCTGATGGTACTATATGTTCAGAAACAAAAAATGACACTAAAGTAAAATATAAATATATACGTAAGTGATTTAATATTGTATAAATATTTTTCTTAGCGTTGTTTTCATGGTCTTTGTCGAAGTACACATGATTTAAAAGCAATACATGGTAATTGGGGTGAATGGTCATCTTGGTCAACTTGTACAAGAACTTGTGGAAGTGCAGTACAAAAATCACAACGATTTTGTGATAATCCAAAGTAAATATTTCAAGATTTGAATCATAAGAAATGATTTATTTTCTAGACCAGAAAATGGTGGTCAATATTGTTCTGGTCAATCAACTCGAATACAATCATGTGAAAATAATCCAGTAAATTATATTTTTATTTATAATTCAATACTTTACAACTATTTTCATCTAGCCTTGTGAAGATTCTATTGATATGTTTCGTCAACGGCAATGTTCTGTTTATAATAATAATACTATTGATCCATCATTACCTATTGGAGTACGATTTGAACCAAAATATAATGGTAAATATTATAAATTTGTGAGTTCTAAGATTAATTTTCATTTAGTTTTACCAAGTGAACGGTGTAAATTAATTTGTAAAGTATCCGATGATCGTCTTGAACGATCTTTTATCTTTAGCGATCGTGTTGAAGATGGTACATTATGTGGACGTGAAGATGAAACTCGTGATATTTGTATAAATGGTATTTGTATGCCAATTGGTTGTGATTATAAATATGGATCGAATGCAACAGAAGATGTTTGTGGTGTATGTAATGGTCAAAATCGTACATGTAAATTAATTCATGATGAAAAAACTATTTCCGATATTGGTCTGTAAACTAAATCCTATTATTTTCTTCTTCTATTATTTGATTATTCTTATAGGAATAATACATTTAGTTGATATTCCAATCAATACAACACGTCTTAGTGTTACACAAATTTCTTCCAATATAGATCGTTATTATTTAGCAGTTAGATATACCAATGGAACTTATATTCTTAATGGTTTATATAGTTTACAATTATATAATATTCAAATTCGTATTGGTAGTGCAAAACTTGTTTATAGTGGATTTGATTCTATCAATGAAAGTATTCTAATAACGGGTCGCATTAAAGACTCAATTGAAGTTCAACTTATATCAATTTATGAATCAGATCCACCATTAACAAAAGTTTATTGGGAATATTATACTCCATTTGATGAAAATGATTTTGTTCGACAATATGAATATCAAACAAGAGATTATCATTGTGATCGACCATGTCAAGGTTTTAAACAAGTTAAAAAATGTTTTATACATGATACAGAATATGATTTAAATTATTGTTTCATTTTTAAATTATCATTTAAATATAAAACCGAACGATGTAATGATGATTGTGTATTAAGTTGGACAGCAAAATATCAACAAACTTGTTCAACACGTTGCGGCAGTGGTTTTAAACGTGTTTTATATGAATGTACAAAGAATAATTCTACGATGGAAATTATCGATGAAGAAATATGTAGGAAATATGTTAGTGAAAAACCAAATAATATTGTACCATGTGTGGGTGATTGTAATGAAATAGGATGGGTTTATGGAGATTGGGATAAAGTAGATATTACTTATGTAATTTCTAGAAATTATTTTTAAATTTTTATAGTGTTATTATGATGGAAATTGTATACGTAAACGTTTAGTTGAATGTCGGAATGCAGCAGATATAACATTACCAAATGATTATTGTAATATGGAATTTATTTCAAATATTGAACGATGTCCTGAAATAGATTGCGAACAATCTCAATCGAATTTTACGACATGGTCTGATGTATGTTTTTTTTCTATATATAATTGATAATCTTCTAGTACTTTGCAATAGAGAATAGAGATAAATATGATACTTATGATTATAAAAGAATAGATCTCGATCAGACTTATATAGATTAATTTTAATAAAAAGTTATTGTTATTTTCTTCAGTGTGATTGCATTGGAAAACGTCGTCGACATGATATTTCATGTTTTCGTCATGGTAAACAAATAAATAATCATGATTGTATATATGAAATGAAACCAGATGAAATAGTTTCATGTCTTAATAAATGTTTCAAACCATATTGGTTAACATATTCATGGCAATCAGTAAATATCTATTTTAATTCTATTAATTTATTTTATTTGTTTGATATTAGTGTATAGCAAAATCATGTTCATCATCGGAAGGTATTCGTCATCGTCGAGTTGTATGTTTTGATAAAAATTCTATTGTACAAGATGATTTATGTGACGAAAAATTAAGACCTATTGAAGAAGAATTGTGTACAACAAATATCAGTTGTTTAACATGGTTTATTGGTGAATGGTCAACTGTAAATATAAATTTATAGAAGAAATTATATCAGTCTTAGAATTTTTAGTGTTCAGTAACATGTGGTCAAGGTATTCAACAACGTAAAGTTTATTGTAATGATTCATTACGTTCAACATCGATTATATCCGATAATAAATGTCAAAGTATACTAGGTAAAAATAGTAAACCAATTGAACAACAATATTGTTCAATTACAAAATGTCCTTATTGGGAAATGAGTTTATGGAGTAACTGTTCCGGTAAATGTGGTTTAGCAAAACGTGATCGACGTATATGGTGTGTACATAATGGATATAAAGTTGATGAGAATTATTGCTTACGAATGTATAATGAAACACCTTCAACAAGAGAAATATGTAATGAAAAATTTTATTGTCCAAATTGGATAGTTGGATTATGGTCTGAAGTAAGTTTTGTGATTTCCTTAATTATGTAGTATTAATATTAATAATTAGTGCTCGGTAACATGTGATATTGGAATTCAAAATCGTTCAGTTTTATGTAAAAATAAAGATGAAATAGTTAAGAGAGAAGAATGTGATGATCTTAATAAACCAATATCAATAAGACAATGTAGTATGATTCCATGTCAAACTATAATACCAACTTGGATGACAAGTGATTGGACTCCGGTAAAATTTCGATAAAATCAAAAGTTATTTTATAAAAATCTTCATTTATTAATAGTGTGATCTTCGAACATGTCTACAAAGACGAACAATTCATTGCATTGATTTAATATATAGACGAAATCTTTCATTATTTCAATGTAAACAAAATCAAATTCAACCATCATTGAGACGAACTTGTCCGATATCAACTTGTTTAGAATGGCAAGTTGGACGATGGCTTGGTGTAAGATTAAACATATGCAAATTGAATTTCAACTATAATATTTATTTTAGTGTCCTGTCAAATGTGGTTTTGGTATTGAATATGGTTTTAATTTTCATTGTTATACTCGTCGACCACCGATTCGACGATTGAATAGTAAACAATGTGAATTAGTTGAACCTCCATTACGCAAGCCAATATTAAGGCGAATTTGTCGAAAAAATTGTCTTGATTGGAGAACGAACGGGTTGACTAAGGTAAAGATCGAAAAGGAAAATAAAATGAGAATTATGTTTACATAAGCTTCATTTATGATCCGTTGAACTTTTGTAATATTTTTATTTAGATAATATCAAAAAATAACTCATCGAGAAAATTATTTTCATTATTAATAATTCTTATTTCATTACTATTTGTTCTATAAATGCATAATCAGATTTTATTCTCATTGTCAGATCTTATTCGATAATCGTAAGTAAATATTTATTCAATTTATATATCTACAAATTTTATTATTATTAATCTAGATACAATATATTATGTGTGCAATAAATTACATTGATTTTTTATTTTGTACATATGTATAGAAAGAGAGAGAGGGAGAGAATATTTATATTTGTTCTGGTTGTAATGAATTAATTGTGATTGATGGTGATGTTGTTGTAAATTGTGTTAAATAATTAAATAAAATACGAAATTCATCTATTGATAATTTTCCATCACCATTTGAATCAGCTATTTTAATCATATCTTTAACTTGTTTATCCGTTAATGTTTCACCAAGTTCTTTCATTGTTTTTTTAATCTCTTTTGCACTGATAAAACCATCTGAATTTTTATCAAATGCACGAAATGTTTCTTGAAAATAGGCATCCGGAGAATAATGACCAAAATCATGTATAATACGACAGAATTCATCAAATGAAATATTGTTACGAAATTGAAATAAATCTCTTAATTTTTTTTCCTCAATTGGCATATGTAATTTTTGACATGCCGATCGAAGCTAAAATTAAATGAAATTAAAATTTTTTCGAAATAAAATTTTAATCATACTTCATTCATACTAATCGATCCATCTTTGTTTTTATCAAACAATTGAAATGTATCAAGTAATTGAGTTAGATTAATCTGTTGACCAGACATTATTTTTTTTATATCTGTAAGAATGAATCTTCTTCAGTCAAATTTTTATTCTTCGAAAATAAAATAGTCAAATTAAAAGAATAGCTACTGTTTATATAGGTTGCTAACATATAATTTCCTAGTAGACGTCATCAGTATTGGTTAAGTTGTATAATTTTTTTTTCTTCATTCCTACTTTACCTATGTGCGTCAGTAGCTAATAATGAATCGTTCTGTATAATATGAGTCGAAGTAAAGGAAAGAAGTAGAACTGAATTATTGACAAAAAAAAAGATTTTTTTTTTAAGTATGAAGTACCTCTTGTACAGAGTTAAGTAACCAACGTGATACATCATTTCAGGCATGTGTGCGTCATTGTTAATGACATCTCCGAGGGATTTTTTTTTCTTCTTTTTTTCGATAACGCAAAAGATGAGAGAATTTT
>CAJNOI010000458.1:0-48891 GCA_905250115.1 Adineta steineri | reverse complement strand
AAACCACTTTCACATCATGTAAGATACATGTTTGACAAATAACAGAACCAAGACCATCATCTGTTATTAGCAGTAGGGTCCTGATGGGCCTTTCTTGTTTATCTAAGAACGTGAACACATACACACAGACATCACTCCATACACTACACTACATCTGAACACACAAAGCTAATAAAGACATGTGTATATATATGGTGATGTGCGTCCAGGGAAGAAACAAAAAAGAAAGAATACAATGAAGAGATGTGATAATAGAAAGATATAACATCCAGGGAAGAAAGGGAAAAAAAGAAGAAGGAATGTGTAGTGAAGATCTTACCTGTAACACCTGCAATAAAACCTGCTTTATTAGTTAATAGTTAATGCCAATGTTGAATTGTTTGTATATTATATTCAGATAGTAAAGATATGATTATGATTAATAATAAAATAAGATAAAAGTGTATTTGCTTGATTAAGTAGAAATTAGTATATAGATACACTTAGCACATATAGTTCAATATTAATTTTATCGATTTCAATCATAAATTGCAACATATATTTATTGATCTTTTAATTCTAATCTAAACAAAACTAGTATTTTATAGTGTGTTATTATGCAATTTACACGAAAAATATTTTTCTTGAATCATTTTGAAATTATTTATAACTAAATTTTCTGTCATAATTCTCTTTCATCGATTTTTTTTCTTTATAGTAAACTTAACTAAATCATATTTAACAATATCATTTCATCTAATCATGGTACTCGTTGTATCATATTGATTGTCTTGTGAATAGTTTTATTTAATTTATGTATAATCCACTGACCTCCATAGAATACTTCTTTACATATTTTCCAGTTAGTAGTTTTATATTAAACTAATTTTAATCTGCTCGTAAAATATAAAAGAAAATAGAAGTGCATGGAATATATATATTTGAGAAAAATCGTCAAAATGAAAAACTATAGTTCTATCGATTTCATATATTTTAATGAACAAAATAATGACATAAAAATCTTTATTGCAAGAAAATAAAGATTTTATATTTTTCTTTATTTTTGCTTCTACACAGATAAAGTTGTTTCAAGAGTTTTATTTCTATTCCAAGCAGAATCGATGAACTCTATCTGAGGGTATAGTGCTCGGATTGTTAAGATGGGTGTGAACGAATACAAGACTATGCCACACCCACACCCACACCCACAGACTCTCAAGATTTCGATAAATAAATGAATATGAAAATAGTTCTTTAAAATCTAATGAATAAATTGATAAAAAATATTATTTTATTTCTGATATTTTTCTAAACTAACAGAATAAGAAATTGAAATAGTTTAGAATTAGATTAAATTTTTAATTATGAATTCATATTTATTTGTTTTCATTTCATATTCAAATACATTTGTTTTATTTGACTAATCAAAATATATTGCTAGACGAAAATTATTTATGATATTAATCTCAAAATAATCAGATGAATAAGAAATATTTGATATTTTATTATTGAATTTGATCTATTTAAAATCTTAATCAGAAAATAAAATAATTAAAGATTATATTTGTACAATTTTATTTTTAAGATAAATAATAAAACAAATATTTTAAAGATTGATGAAAACAAAATCTAATTCAATAGAATAATTTACAAAATAATTGACTGTCTATTTCAATAAAATATTAAAAATCTGATTAAATTAATATATAAATTAATAGTGATTATTATCTATTTCTATCTTTCTTTTTTATAATAAAATATTTTAACATTTTTTTTATATTTGAAAATAACAAAAACTTCAGAGAGAAAAAAAAATTTCTTTTATAAAAGAGTATCATTTCGTATTTTATAGATAGAAAAAATATTTTTCGAAAAAGAAAATAAATAGTTTTGTTAAAGAAAACTTTGTGATTCATATTTAAAATTTAAAATATAAACAAATTCTCTCTCTCTTCATATCTTCATTGGGAAAATTTAAATTCATAAAACTAAATTTTCATATAGATTTTGGGAATGATCGAGTAATGCGTTGGTGTGAAGGAGATAAAGATAGTGAAATTATTGTTGGCGGAACTGGTTAAAAAATGAAGAAAAGTGCCGTTTAACGATGATTTTAATTTTTTAATTATATGTTTTATATAAGAAACAATAGTAATAGAATTTTCGACCTTTTCAAGTTGGTTAAATCGGTCATCATCGGTAACATAGCAGCAAAAAATGAGACTAATACAGATAAGTATACACAAGATATATTATGAAATCATAAACGAATACTTAATAGGTGATGTTGATGTTGTCATATATCATCAAAATAATATAATCATAATTATATAAAATTTATTTTTTAAAATAGCAGACAGTGTTTCAACATATAGTGAGTGAGGATGAGAACAGTTACCAGAGAATGAGCTGAGTTTGAAAATATTAAATCAAAGGAAAAAGCATAAATCAATTTGAAGAAAGGTTATCTGCTGTCATTTGACTTATCCACGGATATCTGTTTGTCAGATCATTCTAAACATTCACAGTTAATAAGCTTTATCTAATACGTATAATTAGATGAAAAGGATTATATGGTCAAAGTATATATCGAGCCCGCATCTTTCAACGGCGGGTTGGATCATCGTTCTTTAAACTACTTGATTATGTCCTCAACTACATAGTACTTACACATCATAATTTAAAATAATTAAAATAAATAGGCCAGGGCAGTAGGTAGTGATACAACAGATTCTTCTTAATCTTTTGCCGTACGAGTACTTGGCCTTATCTTGTTTGAAATAGCTAAACAGAACTTTTATCTACGAATATGATATACAAATATTCAGAATAGTAGAGTTACTATCCCAACTGATGAAATTTTTTTAATAATAAAAATAAGTAACGTTCGTCGCTATAACTCGCTAATTGTGAAACGTCTAAATTTTTGTGTTGTTAAAGATAAATGAATACCTTTCAACAATATTTATATACTTTTTCTTTATGAATAAATTCTTACAAGTCTTCTCTGTCAAATAAAAAAACAATTACTAGATAAGGCTTGATTAATACTGGATTTATACGCATTTGTTATATGATACGAAGTTTTGGAGTACCCTGTTTACGTCACGAAAATTATCAAAAGTAGATTTGTGTCATATATTAATTGATTGAGCATACGATGTACGACAAACATACACACATGACTTATGACGGTCGTCATTTATTTTATTTACGTCACATTCTGACTCAGATCTGACATGCTTTGCCTTCTCAATTATTTTCGAAAAGGGGTGTGTTTGTAACTACGTATAAAAGAGAATGAGTAAGAAAAGAATAATCTTGAAGCGTAATTTTATATGTATGTATATATAGATACACTCACCTGTACATGCATTATGATCATTATTATTTATATACAAATGACGCACACTCGACGTTATCGAATCAAAGATGTATCAGTTGCATACCACCATTTATTTATTGTATCGGATGCTGAGGACAAAACGGTCTATATATTTCATTATCAATATGATAAACTTGGTCACACACTGATCTTGATGGATTCATCTGGCACAGTATTGATCAATATTCGTCAAATAAGTCAAATTCATATAACCTTCGATATTTATGCTGTTGACGATAAAGAACATCACAACAACTTGTTAGGAGTTCTCCGACGAAGAGGTCCACCATGGCATCATAAATATATAATCGAATCAGTCTACGGCGAATACACGATCGATCGAACAGGAAAATTGCATAGTCATGAATATAAACTAATGCAAGATCAACAATCAATCGCTAAAATCCATCAAGAAGATCAGGAATCGGATCATTTGGCTTCGATCGAAATTGCAGAAGATGTTGATAAGAAGAAAGATCCATTCGTCTTGATTCTAGTGATGATTCAATTATCTTTATGACGTATTCAACAGAATGGACATTTTTTGTTTCTGTATATTTTTTCTTTTAATAAATTTGTACATTCTCATGAAAAACTACAAACTAATTTTTTGTCTAATGAATTCTAGTCACATTACAAAGATTAGTTGAGGGTGTGGGTGTGGATGGATGTTCTTTCAATGGTATTCACACCTACACCCTCAAGATGGAGAATAGAATAAAATGATTTTTATTATTTGAAAATTATTTTCGGTGATTGTTTGGAAGAAGATTGCAATTATAAAGATAGATATGTAGTATTACGCTCTAATATTCAAAGAATATCTAAACAGAAATTTAACAATCATTCGAAATGAGTAAGAGCAAACAGGTTTACTACGAAGATTAAAAAAGTATATATTAATTGTTTAAGTGAAAAAAGGTGGAAGTAAATCATCTTATTATAAGAAAATGCCACTTGAGTGAAAATAATTATAAATATATGGATAAATTAACTAAAGTATTTATCGAATAAAAAAATATTCTATTTATAAGGAAGTTTTTCAAAGAATAGATTTATATGAAAACGTACTTTTTTAAAATTCTTCTTAAAATATCTTATCTCAGGTAGTAATTATTTGTTCAAGTTGAAACGTTTGTCATAAGGTAAGACAAATAAGATCACTTTCTAAATAAACTTTTAGACTGAAATCATATGTATTCGACTAGGTTCTCATCAAATTAAGTTGATTATATCAATACCATGTATTTATTTTTATATAACCATTACAGAATTTGTCGTACTTATAGATGACATTTGCATGTTTAGCTTAACACATTTTTATTAGTCGAGTGGAATAAACAAAATAAAGTATGAACTACATTTGAATTTTTACTCTCACGTTAATAAAAACGAGAGGATGATAATAATTAACATACGATTCACGTATTTAATTAAAAAAAGAACATTTATTAAAGTTTAAATGTGTAAAAGAAGTGTGTGAAGTGTACAATATTATTAATAATTTATATAAACATTAATCATCTCTACATGAAGTAGATCAAAATCTGTTAATAGATCGATAAAAGTGCAAGTATAGGTACGAAGTATTTTAGCAGACTCGTAGACATTGTGCGTTACAGATATTAGGCGCGAAACTAACACTTTGTTCATTGTTAGTAAAAAAAGAAAAAAGGTTTATATGATAAAATTTGACACATATTTTATGTTAATGGAAGTTTATTTTAAGTCATCTCTCCATGCATAAAAATAGGTTAATTTGCTTCAAAAATTTCGGAAGCGAGATAAATGCATAAGAAGATAGCTCATCTTCAGATCTTTTTTGAGAAGTTATATTGTTTTTCTTTGACATCCACGTTTCGATTATAATTGAAATTAGATGAACATCTGCGAGAAAAACGTTAAAAAAATGTAAGATCTCTTCTAATTGTTCACTTTAATTATTCGGATACACGACTGATTTAATGCATTGAAATCTTTCCTTTTGCTCAAAAGAGCATGTAAAAATTGGATTCTTGACCGAGCTTTTTTAAACTGCACTTAATTGTTATTATATATATAGAAAGCCTTTTTCCTGACTAGTTGAATTCGTGATTTCTTCTCATCATCAAAAAGGTACGTATTTTAAAAAGCATCCTCTTTCAAAAAGAAAATTTAAATATGTCAATCGAATGTAAACAGAAATTTCAGATACTAAATGAGCTGTTGTCTGTGTCCCTTGTTTAGTGAACATTTCCATCAAACGTCATCGTATTGAGCTGAAAGTTTTACTGTAATCTCTCTACTATAGTCCAAAGATAAAGTAAAAATTTTAGCTAATTTCGATTTTATTAGAACAATTTATTTTGTTATTTCAAATATCGCTGGACTCTCATGTGATGCTGACGATATTATCCCCAGGTTAATATTTCGAGTGTTGCAGCAGAAATACCCTAATATTTTTACCGCCAACATGTTCTCTTCCCATTGATATCGAAGAAAAAAAAACGAAAAATATTGAGAATATATTCAAAATATAGGTTTTTTTACTAAACTAATCAGCATGATAGGATTCATTTTTTGTGTTGACCTCATGAGTGCAGTCATGCAAGAATGCTGATATTTAAGTTTTCTGTGGAAGACAATTTTTTTTGAGTGTGCCTGATTTTATTAATCGATTATGACAATAGATATATTTTTTGTTTATGCACAAAGACGTATAAGGTTAATATATTTACGAATAGGAGGAGTACTGCTCCTCATCTGAATCTATTTCTTCACGCCTTGAATGATGTAACTCATGCATTAATCTGTACACTGATTTCTCAGAGATATTTAAATTTCGATATGAAAAAGTAATCGTATTAGAAATGTAATGTAAACTTGCATTTTCTTTTTCTTTAGAAGCTTTGCAAAAGAAATGTCCAACACAACGATAAATGATACTATTATCATTGTTAATAATGATCAAGCTTATTTGATTTCACTTATCATGTTTATCAACAAAACTATTTCACAATATGGTCTAGGTTCGATTATGATCAATGGCAATATTGGATCCATTTTAACCATTATTGTCTTTTATCAATCCGCTTTTCAAAAGAGTCCGTGTGCCATGTATTTCATTGCTTCTAGTTTTGCACAGTTGTTCACTTTCAATTTTGCTCTTTTCACTCGAATGCTACACTATGGTTATGGTGTTCATACTCTCAATACCAACCTTTGGTATTGTAAGATTCGCTTTTACTTATCTTATGTATTTCTAACTATTCCTCGTTACAATATCGCTATGGCATCAATTGATCGTTATTTTGCTAGTTCTCGTAATGCACTTCGTCGACAATGGAGTTCACCAAAGATCGCCATTCGTCTTATTATTGGTAATGTTATTTTCTGGTGTGTCATGTATATTCAAGTTATCATTTTCTATAATATAAGCACAGGTAGCTGTTGGTATCAATCAGGAGCTTATGGAATGTTTTTTAGCATTTTTATTGCCATTGGAAGTGGAATACTTCCTATACTTTTATTATTTATTTTTGGCCTATTAACTGCTAATAATGTGCATAAAACTAGACAAAGAATTGAACCAATTGGGGCAACGCATAGTGGTCGACATATTCAAGGTAGTAGAACATCTAAAAAAGATGCTCAACTCCATAAGATGTTAGCAAATCAAATTCTCGTTTTTATTATTTTCAATATGCCAAATCCATGCTATCTTATTTATAAGGCATTCACTTTAAATACTTCGAAATCAGTACTTCGCAGTACAACTGAGGAGTTCGCCGGTAATATGACATATAGTCTTACGGATCTTGAATTTTCATTGACATTTATTAATTTTATTATATCATCAGATATGTTTCGAAAAGAATTTTTACAACTCATTCGAGTAAATATACTTCGTCAACATCCAATACGTGTATCAACTGTGGAGAGAGATAACAATAAGGATTCTCAAGTCAAATGACGAAAATAATTAAAATAGACAAAATGAAAAATTATATGGTGATTTTGTTGTTTTGTCTGCTTTTTGTATATCCATGCTACATATTTATCAATAAATATATATATTTATCTTTGATATAAATATGATTTAAAGTATATTGGACAGTTGGAACATATCATCACTAACTAATTCTAAATTAGCATTAATTGTACATACTAATGTAATCTTGACAGTGAGCATGAATAATTAGACAATTATTTTATTGATTTAATGGAAGATATTGATGCTTGTATGGGTATGTATAAAAGATAGTTAGAGAACTCTCGCTCACACTTTCAAGATGCATAAGACATGATCAATTGCATAACGAATAATTATGTTCCTGATTTCAAGTTGTTGAAATAATCAGACCATTTTGAGATATAGATATGGGCATAATTATTGGATCACTTTACATCTACACCCACCCACACCTTCAAGAGTTGGTCGGCATCTATCGACCTTATTGAACGATATGAAATCTATCGAAATGATATTTATTATAAAAATAAATCAAATTCATTTGACATATACTGCAATTGCACATTACCATGGTTTTAAACTTATTATCAATATAGTTTTAGTTTAGGTACAAATATATCTATTGATGGTGTTGTTAACATCACTCCCAAAGAAAAAAAACGACAGAGATAATGTTAAGTAAGTGAAAGACTGAAATATTCGTGTTCTCTATAAAGAATTATATGATAGTGAAGAAACCAAATGTTGGTTTTGGAACATAAGAATAAGGGAAGAAAACCATGAAACTAAAGATAAGTAAAAACATTAGAGGCAAAAAAATAGAAGAGAAAAAAGACATATGATGATGAAAATCGGAGGAAACATAAAACACAGAAAATAAATAGAAAGCGAATTATTCAAAGCAAAAAGAGGCGTGGCACTTAATAAATTACAGAGCATATAACAAGCTCTTAAGTAATAAAAACAATCATTTTGTAATAACCGGCGAAACAGAGTGTCAAAAAAAGGAAGAGACAATATAAATAAGGAGACGAATCTGGTTGTATCTTTGTAAGCGAACATATAGAATATTCGTTCGCTATTCCTTCATATATATATATATATGGTATTCTTCTCTTTTCCTTCATATATGATCACATGGAATTTTCCTTTTCGTTGTTTGAAGTCGTTCTTCTTCTGTTTTTTTGATTTGTATTGAAATATGTTATTTCCAAGTGATAAACAAAAGGATATCACTTAAGGTTTTTTCCATAATATGTTGTATTACAAGAGATGGCAATAATCAAAGAAGTAACCACTCTTGTCCTGTAAATACTTACGTTTTCTTCTACAAGCTACGATAATATTATAACAACATTCAACCCGTAATTATACTTCCAACATTTAAATTAGACGACTACATTAAATATAAAACAACATGGCGACAACAACGGACGAACAGTATCTCGCTAAAAATGAACCCAATCAGTCGTCCGCATCATCAGATGCCACGAAGTCTGATTCAAAAAATGGCGAAAGTAGTCAAGGAAAAATATTTCTGTATGGGATGATTATATGCTCGGTCTTCGTTATTACCATTACCAATTCCTTTTGTAATTGGTGTATTAATTTAAGAACTTGCGATATGACAAACTCTGAAAATAGGAACTTCAACAAGTATTTCGGTCTTACCGATGCACAAAATCATTTTATGACATCGACTGCAGATATATGTGACACTCGGTTTCTTTACAAACCAACATTACCACAATCAGTATTAAAACCAGATGGTTCCTCAAGTTCTTTCGTAATATTATCACCCTATGGGACAGGGAAATCTATGTTAAGATGTGCATATAGTATGACTTTGAATAATCAGTGTTTTATAGTGTCATTATTCAATGTACATCTTTCTGGATACATAGAAAGATTTGTGAAGACAAATGCAAAGAATAACGAATCTCAAAATGGTTTAGAAAAATGGGAAAAAAAAGACTTTGCACAAACATTACTTTCTGTTCTGGGCACACAATTTCTTAAGCAGTTAGACACCAATAAAATTAATATCATGGGAATGACAACTGACGAAAAAATGGATCTGATCTTTATTGCATGTTATTATTATAACGGAGACTCAACAGAAGAGCTTGAAAAAATGGTAAATTTCTTACTTGGAAGGACAGATGGCATGTTTCGATCAAAATTGTACAAAGCAACCACAACAAACACACAAATACGAGAGAACAGTCGTTATGAAGACAAGCCGCTCCTTACTCAATTCAAAAATGATATTCAAAATTTTAAAGTTTTTGACTTGAATCAAAATCGCAAGCTTCATTTATTATTAGGAATTGTTGAAGGTGAACATTATCAAGCCAGTACTAAAAAGAAACAAATGCATGATAACGTACTTCCAGATTTGGTTAAATTTTCTACATTTATGAAGAAATATGTGAACAAAAAGGTAGTATTTATTATTGACGGAATTGATGAAAACAAGTATTTTTTTGGTGACAATGAAGTGAATATACATCTATTAAATATATTCTATCAATCTTCAGTCTCTCAGGAGGTTCTTTCAATGATTATGGCGAATACATTCGACTTATCGTTATTTTATATAGATGTGAATGGAGTCCAGCTATCAGATATAATTATTAGGAAAGATAAATTTCCAGTATATCAGAACAGTTGGAACACTAATTCATTAATAAACTACGCTGACTACATTCTTCAACAACTGAACAAAATATCTACTTCTCCTCGTTGTCAACGCATTCCAGATTTCAAGACACTGATGAATTATTCGAACAAAGAAATTGCTAAAATCATCGAAAAGATCCCAACACCAAGAGCTCTTCATTATTTTATGGAAGAATTAATACGAGAAATGAATAATGATGCAAATAATGTTAAACAACCGTTTATAGCCAATTTGGACAATGTTAAGAACGCCTTTGAACAATCCAAAAAGAAATTTCTTATCGGATACAAAATTGATGAGACACGCAACTACACTTCTTTTTCATTATCATTTCAAAACATTTTTTAATCAACTTTTGGTTTATTTAAAATAAAAAACTGTAGAACAAGTTTTTCTGTAAACTACATCTAATATTGTACAACCCTAAATATCTATTTCTAAATTATCTTCCTCTAAATTAAGAACAAAGCAACAGCTTCAACAATTGTTGTGCGTGAGTGTGCTGTGCGTGTAATAGTTTGGATAAGGGTATCTGAGTAGAATCTTGAGGGCGTGGGTGTGGGTGTGGATGTTGGTATGGGTGATGGTGGATGCGTGTGGGTGTCAGTAAAGAAAAAGTGATTTCACACCTATCCTCACCCACATCTACACTCTACCCATACTCACACCTATCCACCAAACCGCATTCGCGCCCACATTCACATGCACACCCTCGATAGAATGTTTTTATGTTATCGTCTGCATCTTCTTTCGTCATATACAACGATATGCTTGTTTTTTAGTAGTGCTTTGTAAGATGTCTGTTATATCACTAGTATTAATAGCTTTTTCACTCGGTGTATTAAAAAAAAGAAAGAAAGAAAGAAAAAATAATGTGTTGTGTACGTAGTAAAAATGAATGTAGAAGAAAAAGACGTTAGATGTTCGTCTGCTCCTATATCGACACGATATACGAAGGAAAGAAATAGAATTAGTTGGTTTCGTAAAGCAAAGAATTGATAAAAAAAGAATGACGCGATATTTTTTTCTCTCAGACGACGATGATGATATAAGCGACACTCACAATCAGACTTTCAAAGAATACAAAAAAATAAGAATTATTCAGTCGTCTCCCTGGCGAATGAAATTGCTAAAAACGAGGGACATTGAGACTTTTTCTTCTATTGTAACGTTCAGAAAATTTGTTGCGAACAAATCGATGCATTCTGTTTTTTTCAACAAATCAAATGTACCACATCAGGGGTGTGGGTGAGTATATGCATATGTAGCATATAGGTAAAGTATTTTACTGTTCATACAATTGGCAATGCACTAACATTCTAGAGTCTCTATCGAGTATTACAGATAGTGGAACTCTGAAGTTAGCATACGTCTTCTACTAGGATCACTCTCGCTTTATTATGTAGTTTTAGTCTGTCCGTGCTTGAATCAACACACTTGTTATCTGTGCGGCCGACAACACTTAAACTTCTTATCATCTGTTTTCAGATTTATTGTTTGTAGCACTTTTATTGTAACTCGTACGCTGCAATGGAGACAACATCTAAGATAAATAAATCACAGATCTCTGGCGAATCGGTAGGCTTCAAAGGAAGATTTTTTATAGAAGATCTAACTGACAATGATCAAACAAAAGATTTACAAGACTACTTATCAAAGTTTGGAATATTAAAAGTCTGTAACATAAATAAAGGTAGGAATATATACCAGTCCGTAGAAAAGGACATCTTCAGAAGTTTTTGTTTCGAGATGGGAGGGAGCCACCGCAGTGAAAAGCTATTTTTCAGCTCGCAATCCCTCTAGATGGGTTCCTGATTCGTTTATTAGTTATTTCTGATTTCTTATAAATCTGAATTTCTTTTGTACCTGATATAGACCCATAAGCTCAAAACATATCCTTTCAAAACCGCTGTATAGACGTGCCATCAAAAAAACCGAAGAAAAATATCAGAAATTCATGTAACAAAATCTTATTTATTTGTAACGTCGTATCAATATTATAGTATGCCTTGTATACGAAGTCAAATAAATGTATAGACTGTCAATGCTTTCTTACCTACTGACTATCACGGCGAACTATTTCAATACGAACATTGGATTATTTCGCTCTTTCATCTAAGTTAACCATATACTGAGTCTGTAGAGTTATAATATGGAACAAACTAGAAACAATATCCAACTCTTTCGAGTTTTGTTTTTTTTTCTTTCCATCTGTCAACGGGGAAGTTTTCATGTACAATTTAATGACACCAAAAAAAGTTTCGTATCACTATACATTCCTCAAATAGTTTTTAGAATCGTAAGATTTAATTTTTTACTCATAATTACATCATACCCTAATGAGTAACATAAATAAAAATTTGAGGTTTCAATCTCTGTTGAGCTTTCTTGCCCAAAGATCCTGTTTTAAAAACGATCCTTTTATTCTTTTTTGTAGAAAAACACTCAGCACCACATGCCGTTGCCCAGTATCAAGAATTGACATCAGTCGATAATCTAATGAAAAAGGAAAACTATCCACATATGCTGAATGGTCATACTATTTATGTCTATCGAGAATTACGGGGAATACCCAATTTCAAAAAAATTCGAGCATATAGAGACATACGTGCATTATCTTTTGGAGCGAAAGCACCACATAGTATACCAGAGAGTGAATTAAAACGTCATTTTGCAGAGTATGGTACAATTCTCAATATTGAAACAATAGAAAATGATATAAAAATTACTTATGATAAGTAAGGTTTTCAATACCATCAAAAGAATCTTATTTTTGAAATTGTCGGTTATAATTTTAGTTATGATTCTGTGGATAAAGCGATCTTGGATAATCCTCATATGTTTAATAATATTTCATACATTGTAGAGAAGTATTTAGGCCGAACTACAACTCCTATTGATGAATGTTCACCAATGTCATCGGCAACTGGTAAGTTTTCGATTTGTTGCGTGGAAGTTTCAGTTCTAATCCCATGACTACTAGCCAAAAATCATTCAGTATTGCACAGAGTGAAACTAGTGAATAACAGATTCAGATACTTTTTAGGTGTAACTCAGATTTGATGTCAGATGAAACGTTTGAATAAAACGGCGAACAGTTACGATGGAAACTAGACACATACGAGGGATTAAGAGTTCATCATGTAAACGAAATTGGTATTACCGTATAGACTATATTTGTTTCTCAAACGAGACGGCTCACAGAACTCTATGAATTTGCTTAAAAGATTGATTAATACTTCAAACTCTGACAATCTCAAAAGAGATTAAGTGTATATAATGTCGCACAAATTTATTTATTTATAAAACTTTTACTCTTTAGTTTGGTTGTTTGTACAAAGCTATTTCAAACTATTTGAGTTAAATTAAACTCCCTGCGTCTGAATTTAGATTATTTAGTTGTGTCTTTTCCATAAACTTCTTTCATTACGAAAAAAAATCATATAACTAAAGAACTCCTTTACTCTATGAATATATTGCTTGTATAGTACAATTGTTCCACTAGTTTATAAACAGATAAACAATTATAATACTATTTAATCATGTATTTTTATCAAATAGACTTACAATCATTTGCCGCACCACAGCATCACAAAAGTGAACCCGCACTCGTAAACACGAAATCTGCTGGATCATACATCGATTCACGACATTCTACAGAAGTATTTTACGAAACAGTAAAACTATCATCCAGTGATACGGGTTATTCGAGCCAAAGTTCAAGTACAATCACTGTTGTGAACGACAGATCAATTGATAATCCAAGCCGAATACTTGAACTGGCTGTCAAAGACGTTAAAGAACAAGGTAAGGAGATTGAACGTACATATTCTGAAAAAATAAACTACTAAACTTGGACTCGTTTTTAAGCAAATCCTGATTTACCAGATGATGTTCCACAAGACTGGACCTCCAAAAATATGCAATCAGGAGAAGCAGGTGGTCAAGGTGAAGTACGTATAGTATACTACAAAAATAATTTAGAACAACTGGGGGCAATAAAGATATATTCAATCGCAGCTAAAGTAAAAAAGGACAATGAAGGACTAAATGCTTATTATAAAGAGCGACGAATGCGTGCTCATCGTGAATTAACCGCTCTAAAGAGATTGCAAGGTAAAAGTCCTTCGTGTTTAAAACCTACAGATAACTGGTGTATTCGATTTAGGTATAAAAAACATTAGTCAACTAACATCTTATTCAAGTGATCATACAAACATACCAGATAGTGAGAAAGATGCCGTAAATGGAAAGAGTCTGTATTGGATAATTATGAATTTTATCGATGGACGCACTTTAGAGGACTTTGCGCATGAACTTGGAGAAGTGGATTTACTCAATGCCATTAAGCTAACTCGGAAACTGCTTTTAACTGTTAAAAATGTCCACGCTAGAGGTGTTATACATCGTGATATAAAGCCGATTAACCTGCTAGTTAGTTACGATCGGAATACACCAATTGAAACAGCTGAAATTTATGTTATCGATTTTGGATTAGCATACATCGAAAATCGTGAAGACGATGTTGATTTATCCTCATTTGAAGAAAACGAAGACAGCATGAACACATGTTTGGGCCATACTATAGGTAATCGTTTTTTTCGTGTTCCACAACTGAACTCCGCATCAACCAAGCAGTTGACACCAAAAGAAAAGCATGTCCTATTGGATGTTCGTCGTAGTCCAACAATTGATGCTTCGAGCATTTGTGCAATATTATTCTGGTTAATAACTAATATTGAACCAGGACTTAAAATTCGTGACAAAGACAATTTGGCTCCGCATCAAACTGACAAAGCAAGAAGCCGAATTATCAACAAAATCGAGGAAGCAGCAAACCTATCAGGTATGTGAACCCGCAGTAGTTCAGACTATCGCACGTCACTAATTTGAAATCAAATTCATGTTAAAGATAAATCTCGTCTATGATTATATTGCAAGAGTATTTTTTTATTTCAGGCATCGTGAAAAACTTGTTACCAGAATTTAAAAAACAACTAACTAATTATCTTATGTCAACATTTGATAAAGGCTTTGAAAATGCGGAGTATCAGTGGACGATTGAGCAACTGCAATATCGTTTGGAATCAATTCTTCATCTCCTTCACCCAAAAACTATGCCATTTGATCAACAGTTGAGTGATGCTACAAAACGTTTGGTTTCATTCGAATCAGCGACAGCGGTTTCCAATCTTTTTCCAATTGAATTTAAATTCCATAACATTTCACTTGCATATGAATCGGCCAAGGCGAAGTTCATTGCGCAACATTCGTCATGTTCATGGTATGATGGGCATTGTCACTGGTCGGAATATCAGCAGAACATGACTGAACGTAAAAATCATGATTTATTATCCTACCAGCAGAAGAAAAAAAACTGGATGTTAATTATTGTTTGCTCTGTCCATTTGGATGATAATGGAAAGATATTTACATTAGCAATTGGCAGTAATTTTAATGGTGTCTATGTAGAACTGCCATTAGGACAATACGCTCCTCGAGAATTGGACAGTTTAAATATTGACCTGGAATTTGAAAGAGAATTAATTAATCTTTTACAAATTATATCTAATCCATAATATTTAGCAAACGCAGTATCTCTGTTTTCGCCGAACTACTAATTAATTCTACAGTTGTTTGCTGTTTTTATCACTTTTAGCGCTTAATTCCTTGATTGCCTTCCTACATATTTCTGTATTCCATCGGTAATGTAATTCATTTCCATTTAATCGAATCGATCTTTTCACTTTTGTTTATCCGCATTATCATGTTTTTTCTATAAAATAAATAAACAGTCGTTTATTCCTTAGTTTAGAACATCTTGAGGGTGGGTGTGGGTGTGGATGAGAAATGAATAGATTCACTATAAGGAAACTCTAATCCTTTATAGGACTTACAGTTGTTGAGGGTGTGGGTGCGGATAAGTATTCGAGAATGAGGACAGTTAACCCACACCCTTAAGGTATATGTGCTAGGCATAAACTCTTGGAAGGTTTCGGACGAGTTTTTTATCGTGCAAAGGTTGATTATTCTACGATTATTTATACACTGAACTTGATACTCATAGTCTATCGATGATTGATTCACTCTTTGAAATATATTAAGCATGGCATATGTTAACCTAGCATCAGTGAATAGTGTTCTTTAATCGATATAAACAATGAAATAAATAAAGTTCAACTTGTTAAGAAAAACTACAATTTATGCTACAATCAAATTTATTTTCAAAATAAATCTATCATGAACTCTTTGATCTAATTGATTTTAAATAACATCAGCCATTATAGTGGTACACATTAAGTGTAACTTTAACAAACTACCGAAAATAATATTTGGGATTACCTAGTGTGAAGAATCACGATTGTTTTCTGTGCAGATAAATATATTTTTAGATATTTAATCATTTTTTAAATTTATATTGTAATTATTTCGTTTCACATATATAGAAAGATACACATTCGACGCAATAATATACTAGTTATATTAATACTATGTTTAATATCATACTTTATTAAAAAAGAAAAATCATTACTTAGCAATATCACATTATTATAATCATAAATCAATCTCAAGAATATAAATTAGGCAAAAAAAAAAAGAAGAATCAATAGAAGTACTTCTTTTTCTATTCACCATACATTTTACGTTTATCATTCAGTTGGTAAACAGCATAAAATAGGTTTTGTGGATTAGATCCAGATGCACCATAAAAGAATGTGGCAAGAAGATGAAAACCAGTATTTTCAAGTTTCTCTCGCAATTCATCACATGATCGGTAAGAAATTGTTTTTATATATTCAATAATATGTGACTTTTGTTCCATCCAATCATCTATAATATTATTGTAGTCTCTATTCAATACTTGTTGATTTTCATTATGAAGATCATTCAGAGAAGTAGCAAATTCTCCAACTCGTGCGATCATCATGATAGCATGTACAAAATTAAGATACTTAGCTGCAAGTGATCGATCATTTTTGCAATTATGTTCGCGTAAAATAAGATAACCACCCGATCGAAGAATACGAAACAATTCAGTAATTGTTTTCTCAATCTGAGATATGTGATGAAATGTAACGAAAGAAGTTATAAGATCGATACTATTATCAGCTAAATAGATAATAGAATTTCGATAAGAGAATAAATGAAAAGAAAACGATGTTTACTAACGAAGATTAATTGTTGATTGACTTTCATCCACTTTAATAAATGTAATGTCTTTGCTTTGTCCTTCGTATATATCACTTCCAAAAATATGTTCTTTATTTAAACCTAAATAAGCTCCAATTGCAGCTGTGATGCTTCCATCACCACATCCTAAATCGAAATACGATCTGATTTTATCTCGATTTATAGTATGTTGTAAGTTAGGTGGTGATACAATAAATGGATGACATGATGATGATGTACATTTACTATTGAATTCAAAGATAAGTTTTAGATCTGTAAGACGACGATCGATTCGAGAACTATCTTCCCATTTATTAAGTGACATCTGAGCATCTAGAGATAAACTGATAAAACTAGATCATTTCTTTCTCTTGATCTAATACACACCATGTCTTTGCTTTGTTTTCTCAATTAATTTGTATAGAATATCGAGTTCGTCGACTTTATTATTGTCTTTTTGTATTTCAGCGAAAAGTTGATACATATGAGCCCTCTGATCGTAAATTCTACCAATATACTGTAATAGAGCTTTTCTATATATATCATTTGACCATAATGATTGTTCAGTTGATGAACATAACCAATCGTAAAATCCATCCTTCCTTTGATTTTTAACAGGTGATATGGAGTGTACGACTTGTCGTTGATTTAGATGTGTATTTTGAAACATGGATTTCTGTAATGAGAAATATTATGCTTATTTCTAAGATAACTTTGAGCAAGAAAGCTTCTTTTCACTTTCTCACATCTAGATACCTACCAATGCGACATTAAAAATACGCTTAGAAGCTGCCATGTCTTGATTGATGATTGTTTTATTTTCTGTCAAGTTCTTTTCATTTCGTCGATTCGATTGATTTCGTTGGTTCGTTGAATTTGTATTTTTCATATTAGGTTTGTCTAATAACAAACATTTAAAATTCATAAAAAATAAGGCTTTTAAACTAATATAAAACTAAACTACCTTCTATTTTTTGAGTGTTTGGTATTGCAGAGAAATCATCCGTTTCCTAAAAGAATAATCATAGTCAAAGAAAAATAGATCAAAGAAAAACAATAATACATAGTCATCATATGCATTTGCAGATACAGTCCAAGTTGCACCATTCTAATATAAAAGATCGAGTAAAAGATGGAATGTAATATGATTTCAATTAATAATACTAATATACTACTAACTGTTTCAGCATAAGTAACCTCATCATAGTCATCCAACAGGCTCTTTTGATTTGAATTGGCTGCTTTTGACACTTCCGTATTTCCTTGAATATTATTAGATGGTTTTCGATTTATAGGTGATGAAACATATTGAGTTTGTCTACAATACATATACATGTAAGTACAATTTAAATTTTCTTGGAACTCTCATAAACAATAAAATGACTCTTCAATATTTAGATATTCTATGTAACATTTCAATAAAAAGTATGTAATTCGTTATATGTTTTCAATGGCATTTGATTAATCTATCCTGATGTCTTTCACTTAAAGTTGTTCTGCTATTGGATCATGATAATAAATACAAAAAGAAATAAAATCTGAATCTAATTTCTTACTCAAATTCTTTGGTTAGTTTATCGATGGAGTCCATATAACATTCAGATTGTCTATAAGTACGATGGTTTTGTTGGTTAATATTTGTTACAGCAGCAGGAGCAATTGCATTTGACGTAACAGAAACGTTTTCTGAAACAGTGCCAAACCCATTGACTTTTTGTAACGTCGTCTGAATTAATATGAAAAGTAATATTAACAGAAATCAAATTGAAATAAAAAGACAGTTTACATACGTCTTTGAAATGTTTAGTCGACCACTACAAACAATAATATACATAGAAAGTTGAACAAATGACTAGAATCGACATATTTACAGTGCTTGAATTTTCTACTGTTACGTTTTTAGTGTAGTCTTTGTTATTTTTTGATGATGATTTTTCTGCTTTAGACATGACAAATGAACACTTAAATATAAATAACACAACTGAAATAAAATAATATGTTTTGCTTACCTGTTTCTCACCTATTTTTACAAACAATGAAAAATAAAAGTAGTGTTGCATTGTTATTGTTTCTTGATATCTATTTAGAAAGATAAGAGAACAAAAAAGATAATATACTAATATTATATTTACTCTTACTATTGTTAAAACCTACATTCTTGAATATTAAAGGCTTGAAAATCGTTTGTATTACAGAATAATAACGGATGAATAAGATGAAAGCAAAAAGTAAAATTTCAATTCTGTTCTTTTCTTACTTGAAATAGTGATGAAGTTAAACCAACGCCCTCTACATGTATCTGCTACGATCGGTTCAGTATCCTAAACCATTCGTAATTTAATCATAAGTAAATGAAATGACGATGATTAAACCAAAATAGAAATAGGAACAGAAAAAGTGATTTTGATTTTCAGCGAATCTTCACTTAAATCTTTTCATAAAACATTATTTCAGATAATGCAACCTCCGTCACAAAATTCCTCAAATAATTCTGCTAATAAATATTGGAAGCCAGGAGGTGCTCGTCCACCTCGACAACAATCATCGTCCATAGTAGATCGACATGATGCAACATCAGAAAATGTTGATCTCTATCAACATTCAAGTATGTCTATTACTCAACATCGTCGTCATTTACCTATTGCTAATTATCGTACACATATTTTATATTTACTTGAAAAATATCGAACTTTAATCATCATTGGACAGACTGGTACGTCAACAAAAACTTTCTTATTTTTTTCTGTCTATAAAAATTATCATTTTGAAAAATTAGGTAGTGGAAAATCAACTCAAATTCCTCAATATCTTCTTGAAGGTGGTTGGACACGTAATGGCAAATTAGTATGCATGACAGAACCTCGTCGTATAGCAACTGTTCAATTAGCACAACGTATTGCCGATGAAAGAGATGTTTTATTAGGAAAAGAAGTTGGTTATCGAATACGTTTTGAAGATGTTTATTCAAGTGGTTTAACACAATTAATAATTCTTACTGAAGGATTATTATTACGTGAACTTATGTATGATCCATTATTAACACGTTATAATGTTGTGATTATTGATGAAGCACATGAACGATCAATACAAACTGATCTTTTATTAGGTTTATTAAAAAAAATACAACGACGTCGACGAGATTTACGATTAATTATAACTTCTGCTACAATTGATAGTGAACGATTACGTGCATTTTTTGAAAATCAACCAAGTTCAATAGTTAAAAATGAGAATCAATCTGCAGAAAAAGAAGACGAAGAACAATTGAATGAATGTTTTATAATGAGTGTTGAAGGTCGTTCATATCCTGTTGAAATTTTTCATACAAGTGAACCTGTACCTGATTATCGTAAAGCTTGTGCTGATGCATGTATACAAATACATGAAAATGAGAAATATAATGAACAAGGTGATATTTTATGTTTTATATCAGGACAAGATGATGTTTTACAAATAACACGTGAATTACATGAATATGCACGACGTTTAACTGATGAACAACAACATTTAAAACGTAAAGATGAAAGAAAAAAATTAATCATTTTACCATTATATGCCAATTTAAAATTTATTGATCAAATGAAAGTTTTTGAAAAGACACCACCAAATACACGAAAAATAATTGTTGCAACAAATATTGCAGAAACAAGTATAACAATTCCCGGTATTGTTTATGTTATTGATTGTGGTTATGTTCGATTAAAATTATTTAATCCAGAATTTGGTTTTGAAGTATTAACAACATTACCAATAACACATTCATCAGCATTACAACGTGCTGGACGTGCTGGTCGTGTTCGTTCAGGAAAAGCGTATCGTCTTTATCCAATATCTGAATATGAAAAAATGAAAGAATTTCAATTACCTGAAATGCAACGATGTGATTTAGCATTAGCTGTTCTTCAAATAAAAGCTTTAGGCATACATAATATTGTTCGTTTTGATTTTCCTTCACCACCACCATCAAAAAATCTTCTTCAAGCTATTGAATGTTTATATGCATTACGTGCTATTGATGAACAATCTCGTTTAACAACAGATTTAGGTATGAAAATGGCTGAATTACCATTACATCCAACACATGCACGTGCATTAATTCTTTCACTGGAATATGGTTGTACACAGGAAATTTTAAAAATAGTTGCATCACTTCAAGTTAAAAATGTTTTTCTTCATCCACCAAGTGAAAAAATGCGTGCAACAAAATTACATGCAAAATTTGCTTGTCAAGAAGGTGATCTTATTACAGCACTTAATGTTATTAAAGCATTTGAAAAACAAATGATGCCACAACAATTTTGTGATAAGTATGTTTAATAAACGCTCGTTTTATTAGAAAATTCTATATATGTTTTTAGGCATATGTTAAATGTAAAATCATTAAAACGTATTCTTGAAATAAAAGATTCATTAGAGAAATCACTTCGTCGTTTAGTACCAAAACATCATAAAATTTCCTCATCATCTGGTGATGATGTTATACCAGTTCTTAAATGTTTAACAGATGCATTTTTTATGAATGCAGCACGTCTTGCAATTGATGGTTATACTTATCGAACATTTCGTGGTTCATCTCAAGAACTTTATATGCATCCGTCATGTATTTTATCACCTATATTACAAGCACAAGAACAAACACAAAGTCAATTACCTAAAATGATTTTATTTAATGAATTAATTCAATCATCAAAAATGTTTATGTCTGACATAACAGTTATTGAACAAAATTGGCTTTATGAAATAGCTGGACATTATTATGAACAATTATCAACAAGACAATGGATGTTAAAAGAATCATATGATATGGAATGAGAAAGAAAATATTTTGTTACTAATATCTCTTGTTTTTTCTTTGTTTATTCTAGTCAAAAAAATCTAGATTAAGTTTAATTATATGTGTATATATTTCAGATGGAAAATAATGTATTACGAATACGAATTATCTCATTTAAAGATTCTGCGAAACAAAATATAAATAACATACTTTGCTATATTAAAAAATTGACAAATTTACCATCAAATACTGGTAAGATACTGTTTACGAATAAATGTCTTATTAAAGAACCAATTCATTTTTTATGTACAGATTCAACAATGATACTGGCACCATCCGATACAGCTGAAACATATGTTTGTTCTGTCAATGAAACATTTGATTGGCGTATCGATGATGGAAATTATTGTCAAGTTGTCTTTTTAACATCAAAATCGAGGTCAAAAGCTATTGCTGATATTATTTTATGGTTCAATTATTTATTTGAATATGTTACTGATCCTAAACATAATAAAGAATCTCATACTGAATTACTTTGCACTGTAAAATATACTTTTTTTAATTAGACAAAAATATTATTGTTCAATTTATTTAGGCAATGATTCGTCGAGATTATCAATTTGAATTTACTGTTCAGTTACTTCGAGATTCAAAGACTTTAGTTCCTTATTGTAAGTTTAATAGTATGAAAAAGAATTAAATTTTAAATATCTTATTAGTATCATCAGCAATAAAACAGCGACAGTATGATAAAATATCTTCTCGGCAGTCGATCCGAGGACATTTGATGAAATTACAACAATTTAATCATCCAGTTCATTGTGCTATATGTCATGGATTTATTTGGTATTTTATTTGAATAATATTCTTCTTCGATTACAAAATCATTGTTTTATTTATTAGGGGTCTTCATCATCAAGGTTTTGAATGTTCACAATGTTTTCTTGTAACTCATAAAAAATGCAATCAACATATACCATTTTGGTGTCGACGATCTTTATTTCCAGTATGTAGTTTTCACTTTTTTTTTTACATATAGACGAATATTTTTATTGAAATAATAAGGAACCTCCTTCATTAAACGGTAGTTCCCGAATAAATATTCATATTCCACATACATTTAAACAACATGATGCACCATTTGTTCGAGCTTTAGTTACTCGCAATCATGGTCATTGTAATCATTGTGGTTCAGCAATATTTCGAAATGCTCTTAAGTGTACACGTACGATATACAATAAATAACTTCTAAAATCCTATGCTTTCACTAATAGCTTATACTAATAAGAATTAAACTTAACAAAATATGATTATTGAAATATTTTTTTGATTTAGAATGTCATTTTATTATTCATGAACATTGTCAACCAAATGTTCCACCAATGTGTACAATTCCATATAATTCAATGGCTGAAGCTATGGCAGATGCACGTGATTTAATTCATAGAGGTGTGCGTATTCATTATTCTGACCAAGAGATTGAAGTAACTCATTCAAGATCATCATCTTTTGATATATCTTGGCTTGATCCATTGCCAGAATTTGATTTCGAAAAACATAATACAATATTTCTACCAAAAATTGCTGATTTTGAATATATTGGTCGAGTTGGTGATGGTGCTTTTGCTCAAGTCTATTGTGTTCAACATATTTCATCAAAACAATATCTTGCAGTTAAAGTTGCGGATGGAAACAATGATCAAGCTCGACAACAATTAGAAGTTGAAAAACAAATCTTATTTCGTTATAGTCGTGGAAATCCTTATATGATTAAAGCTTATTGTACATTTCATCAAGGAGTTAGTCAAATATGATTTTCTATTAATTTTAAGACCAAAAAAATATTATCTTTTAGAGTAAATTATTTCTTGTTATGGAACTTGTTCAAGGTGGAACATTATATCATAAAATTCAAACAACACGTATGAATGAGGATGAAATAAGATTTTATTTAGCAGAAATTATATGTGTTCTACAATATTTACATTCAAATAATATTGTTTATCGGTATTAGTTTTTTTTACAAAAAGAATAAATTTATTTTCATACTATATTAGAATATTTTTAGAGATTTAAAACTTGAACATGCAGTTGTTTGTACAGAAGGTCATATACGTGTTGTTGATTATGGACTTGGACGATTATTAAAAACTTCGGATGAAACTTGTCATACTTTTTGTGGTACATATAGTTATATGGCACCTGAAGTAAAACACTGGTTCATTTTACAAGAGAAAGAGAAATATACGAGTTTTTATTTTTATAGGTTCAATGTTTAGAAACAAAAGCAACTAAAGAGGGTTATAGTTATCCAGTTGATTTTTGGGCACTTGGTATAATGTTTTTTCAAATGTTATCTGGTGAATTATTTGATTATCCTCCTCAATCATTTTCAAATACTAATGAAGAAACAAATGAATCAAAAAATATTGTAGATATATTAGGATTACCTCGTCATGCAAGTCCCGAAGCTTATTCATGTATTTATGGTTTACTTGAAAATGATCCAAAGAAACGTTTAGGTTCACCTGATTCGCCTCATGGTCTAATACGTAATCATCCATTTTTTAAAGCTAGCCGTAAAATTGATTGGGAAAATATTGATGAAGGTGTATTCAAATCAATGGTGAAAAATATTTCGGTAACAAAAAAAAAACTAAATTTATATTCTATGAATTATATATCTGATATAGGCTGCCATGGTTACATCTGATGCATCAATTTATCGACCACTTGCAACTTTATCTATGGATAGAGGAAGTCATGGTAAAGCTGAATGGATAGCTGCCGGTCAATCAACATGTACATTAGCTGAAGATGAACAATTTAAATCATTTGATTATATTAACCAGCCTTCATGGCTTGAATTAATTCAATCAGATGTTTAATGAGAATTTTTGTTTTCTGTATTAACAATTATTTTTTTGTTTCATTTCTATTTTTTTCTAACAAATACATAAAATTATTTATTAAGTAAAGTATATATGAAACTATGCATAAAAATTCTTTCGATAAATATTTTATAAATATTATCTATTCAGGACAAACATTTGTTATTCGAATGATTAAGATTAGATAGTTGTTCTTATATACATATCATAAGTAGTTACTCAAGGGCATTATTATCCTCAAACAAAAACAAACGACGAGTTATATCGATATCAAACCTTTTTCTTCTTTCTTGTTCTTTCGTTTTTTGTCTTGTCATATTATTCGACAGACAAAAAAAGCAAAGTTTCGTATTTTATTCTTTAAGCTCTCTCTCTATATATATATTTGCGTATAGTTTTTAGATATTCTTTTTTAACATTTTTATAATATCAAATGGCATCATCTCAAATTGTTCGTCGTATTATTAAAACAGCTGCAGCTGGTCCTACAAGCGGACCATACAGGTAAAATAAATGATTAAAATAATAAAATTATTTATAAAGATATTTTAATTTTAGTCAAGCTGTTCAAGTTGGTCAAACATTATATTTGAGTGGATCAATTGGACTTGATCCTAAAACAGGTCAATTTGCTGGTGATGGTGTACAAGAACAAGCTCGTCAGGTAGTTTGATCATAAAAATAACTATAAATTTCTGTTTACAATTAATTTTAGTCATTGAAAAATTTGGGTGAAGTTCTTAAGGCAGCAGGTGCTTCATATAAAAATGGTTTGTTATAAGTAAAATAAAATTATAATAGAGAAAAATAAAGATTTTGTTTTAGTTGTGAAAACTAATGTCTTTCTTCAGGATATGAATGACTTTGCTGCAATGAACGAAGTTTATTCTGAAAGTAAATATTTTATTATAATTAATATATAAATTAAATATTCGATTATAGTTTTTACTGATCGTCATCCAGCTCGATCAACAGTTCAAGTTGCTGGTCTTCCAAAAGTAAAGAAAACTTTGATAGTTATCAAATTTATATAAATTATATTTTATTTAGAATGCTAGAGTTGAAATCGAGGCAATAGCTGTTTTGGGTGATATTCAAGAAGAATAAGAATATAATTCTTTCATCTGTGACTTTGATGTTGATTGCATGTTCACTATCGATGATTTTTTTTCCACCTTTTTCTTTTTCTTGTTCTTGTTCTATTCAACGCAATCATAGCAGTAATATTAATAAACTGTGTTAACAACAACATACCAGTGAATTAATTGCTTGTTCATTCGTTTTTCTCATTTTATCACAGACATGCTTCAAAATGTAAGGAAAAAAAGAAGAAAATCTGATTAGACTGTCGTTTCTCGTGGGAGATTATTTTTGATCGTAATCGAACGTCGAATATGGTTTGCACGCAAATATGTCACAAAACCAATCGATCGAGCTAAGTGCTTTTTCCCCAATAATGTAAGGGCGGAACCTGATCTGCTGTCAAATATCAAGTAAACCTAGAGGCAAAAGAGAAAAGTGAGAGAGAGAGAGAGATGGGAGGGGAGGGGGGAACAAATCTATATGAACATGAACAATACTACCTGATAGTTTACAAGATGATGGAAGCCTTTAACGAGAGGAAAGGCAACCCCCAACCGATTACATGTCTATTGTGATAAGCAACAGGAGAGGAAAAAATATGATTCAATTAGGGAGAGGAAAAACCGAACAAGCTCACCAATATACATATGCATATATATATACACACATGGATAAACGAGGAAAAGAAGAACGAACTATTGAAGCATTAATCAATTGTATAGTACACCTCCCACACTTGTCTAAATACAAGAAAAAAGATGTGCTCAATTAATTGTCGATGACGAGTATAGAAACGAAAAAAATATATATAGAGGTGATCAAGTTTCATATTTCACTTCAATTAACATATGAAATTCATGTTTTGTAAACATGATTATGAAATCGAACTAAGAAAAAGTTTATATTTGTTATCTTCTACCAATCAAATCAGAATAAATTTCTCTTCTATAAATTCTTTCAATGTCTGTCAATTTTCTAATTTTTATTTGTATAAAAGTTCTCAGAAAGATACAATATTTCAAAATTGATTGATCATGCACGAGTAGCATTTAGTGAAATGTTCATCATTATATCTCATCTTAATTATGGATACAACTACTCTAGTAGTTTCTATTACTGACATTGTATCGGTAAAGATAAAAGTGATGTACATCCAACTGTTTCTTCTTCTGTCTATTGTTTCTCATTAAATACGATTTTATTTGATCATCTTTTTTTCAACAATATATTAAAATTGGCTTTGTTAATTTCTTCGAAGAAAAAATTTTTCTTCTAATTTTTGAAGATAAAAAAAGAAAGAAATCCAGGATGTTCGAGCTTATTTTTTCTATTTATAATAATTTAAGACAATCAATCATCCGAGTGATAATAAGGCGTGAGACCAGAAAGAGCACAACACTTGTGAACGATGATGCGCTAGTCAGAATAATTATGTCGTTGAGATGGATAGGTGCTAGCACAATAGGCAATGACACCATAGTCATTTACACGTTTAACTACTTGACAATGATGATGACTGTAAAATGGATGGTGTGAGATTCCTTAAAAGACAAAACGATAATTTCTTATCCTTACTGCCATCTTGATTTTAGAAGAGAGAGAGAGAGAGAGAGAGAAGAAATAAAAACATGCTGTTTAATAATTGTAGCTTATTTAATTTGAGCAATGAAAAATTATTCTTATAATAGATATTTGAAATTTATTCAACTAGAAAAGTTTTTGTTTATAAAGAAATCATTCATAAAGAATATTCGTCGTTTGTTAAAAGAAAGATATTGGACAAAAACCTCAACAGATGGACAAAGATCAAAAAAGCAATTTGTTCATCGGATATTCTTTGTGAATTACTCAAAAGATTGTTTCTCAATCGAATAACTTTTGTACATCTTTATTACAATTTGATTAATATAAAAACATAGCCTTTTTTTTAAATTTAAAAATAAAAATTCGATTTTCTTCTTTTGTCAACATTAAGCAAACATCGTAGAGATAAAAAACAATTATCAAATGATAAGATCTACAATATTCAATAATTCTTCGATCAGATAAATCTGATACGATCTAATGATGATAGGAACAGCACTGTTATATCCACACATTATTTTCTTTGTTTGTCTCATTCACATAAAAGTCAATCAATCAATCAATTATGTATTTGCCTTCTCTCTCTCTCTCGGTTTTTTCTTGTTCTATATAATATTTTCTACTTTATAAACTCTATTGCAAATTGGAAATATGAGATGAAGCCATAATAACCAAGAAAAGAAAAAGGGCAATTCTGCTCTTTTCTTCGCATAGTATTTCTTTACATTCTAGAGAAAAAAGAATGTAAGATACTAACGATAACATCGTACCTAATTGGGTGCAAATTACTACACAACAGAGTATATAGAGAATAAGGGAAAAATTCTCGTTTTTTTTCCTTATTTCTTGTCATTCGCATTATGATTGGCCCATTGACGAAAATATCAGGCTTGTTGAGCCAATTCTTTCTTTCTCTTTTAGTTCTATTCTAGACATGTTCTGATTGGCTTAGTTAGTTAGTAGAGAGAGAAAAAGAAAAAAAAAGATTCGACCCATTCTCTTTTTTGCCCAATTATCAACAAATTAGTTTCTCTCTGTTTTTTTTTTCTTCTTTCTCTTATTCTCTTTTCTTGTTCATATATGTTAACAACCTAATAATCAATTGATTGACTTCTTTTTCTTTTCAACATCGTGTCATGAATTTAACTCATCAACAACAACAAATGCATCATCATCATCATCATTATCCTCAACAAATTCCTTCAACAACTCGAACAACTGCATTTGCAATTCAAGAAATTCTTGGTCTTACATCAACTGATCTTGCTGCAGCACGAGCTTATGCCGATCATCAAGCCTATACAGCTTATTTATCTCGATCAAGTTTATTCTCATCTCCATATCATCCTCAACATCATCCAACAGGATCATTTATTAATCCAGATGTTACACATTCACATACAAATTTTCTTCAACAATTTTCTCCAACAAATTCGCATAATACAAATACAACATTAGATTCATTACAAGATAATTTAGGTAAAAGAAGAAAAAGAAAGAACACAAGTTTTGATAAAGAATTTGTTTTTTGACGTTTGAAGACGATAAAACTAGACAGTTCTTATGTATAATTTTGCCTCCTTATTTAAACAACACTTGACGGATAACGATTCCTTTCGTGTTTTATTTTATTTTTCAATCAAATCAAACAAAAATATGATTATCGAAAAAAAACACTTTAAAGATAAACATTTTTGTGTCTCTGATCTTTTGTTATTTTTTGCATTGTGTTTAGATCGAGATATTCTTATTGGTAATACAAATGGAAATGGAAATGATACATGTGGTAGTAATGAAAAATTAAATACAAATGGTACAAATAGTAGTAATAGTAGTGGTTCAGGAAAAAAGAAGAAATGTAAACGAAGACATCGGTAAATTATAAGCAACTAAGTTTTCATTTTTCAATTTTATTTTACTTTTTTCTTTAGAACTATATTTACAAGTCATCAAGTAGAAGAATTAGAAAAAGCATTTAAAGATGCTCATTATCCGGATGTATTTGCACGCGAATTGCTTGCAGTTAAAACTGATCTTCCTGAAGATCGAATACAGGTTTGTTAATTGTTTTATATTGAAAAGTTAAATAAAAAAGAGAAGTTTATTCGCTTCTCTATTGATAGGTAGGCGGAGAAAGAAATTTTCATGTATTGTCATTGTGAATGGGTTAATTAATTCTCTCGGTTCTCATCATCATTAACGCACGGCGTGCGTGTATGTCTCCTATTTCTAAGCTTACACGCACTAGTCTTGTACATGTTTCTGTCTTTCTCTCTCCCTTCGTTGGTCTATATTTATTATTCTACATCGACAGCATAAATAGTCGCTCAGCGTGATATCTCTATGCCATGTTCTAATGAGCATTTTCACATCGATTGGTGGAAAAACTATAATAGCACGTGTGCACGATTGGATCATCTCTTTCTCATTCCCTTGCCTTTTTTTTTGACATCCTCAACCATTTATTGCAGGATGGGTGTCAATGCGAAAGAAGGATTCAGTCTGTCAACTAATTGCTCATTTAGTTTATATTCATGACGTCATTTTTTTTCTCCTGTCTAATATAAAAACGAATGTGTGAGCAACTCATCGGTTCATTGATGAGTTTTTTCTCGCATATGGATTGCTTACAATGAATATTCTCACACACACACACACACAGATTTTTTGTTAGTTGACAATGTGATAATGACAATTTATTTTTTTTTCTGTTTAATTAGGTTTGGTTTCAAAATCGTCGAGCTAAAGTAAATTTTAAAACTATTATATTTCAAATAAATAATTATTTTATTTTTATTCAGTGGCGTAAAACAGAAAAAACATGGGGTAAAGCGACAGTAATGGCTGAATATGGTCTTTATGGAGCTATGGTTCGTCATTCACTTCCATTACCTGATACAATTGTTAGATCAGCTAAAGATGGTATTGATTCATCATGTGCACCATGGCTTCTTGGTATGCATAGAAAATCATTGGAAGCAGCCGAACAATTAAAAAAAATGGTTAAAGATGATGGAGAAGAAGGTGAAGAAGATGGTGATGGTACAAATGAACATGATGATAATGATGATGATGACTGTAGTAGTACACATTCAAGAGAATCATCTCGTTTATTACCTAGATCAACACATATTGATATGACAGAAACGATGAGAAGTGAAAGTATTGCCGTACTTCGTGCTAAAGCTCAAGAGCATAGTGCACGTACAACAACAACAACATCACCAAATAATTGTCAATAAATAACGTTTAGGACAGATTTTCTTGCTCTCTTTTTTCTTCTTTTTTTTTGTACAGTGCATGTTTGTTTCAAGAGATAAGAAAAATAAATATAAATTGCAGTTTTCAATTGAATGATGACAATATTTTCTCGGTTCATACGTATTCAAAGTCCGCGCAATTAAGTAAATGTAAATTATCATGCGTAATTCTTTTTTTAGTACTTCGTTACATAAAAAAAAAGAAAAAGTTATGATAACACGAGCATCTAGACATTAAACAGAAAAAAGAACCAGTTTTTGTTTTTCTTAAAACTAAAAATAACAATAGTTGTCAAGATTTATTTAGTATCGTATTTAACATGCATTCATTACTACGTGACATTTAAATTATATATTTTAAAATGATGAATATCAATAGGTAACATATACAAACTACGATTACATAATTATTAATGAGTACTAGTTAGAATGACATGTGATGAAATAGAAGCTCTTCTTCAGGTATTTTTGTAAAGTACGTTCATTTATAATTCAAAATTAAGATTCATTATTTAACAGTAATTGTATTTAAAATCCATTGTTACTATCTAAGATTCGTTAAGAATCTATTTATAATATAGAATTGTTAACATCGTAAAATAACAAGTAGTTTTATAGTACATTATAATTATGAGATACTTCACTTCGGGTATAGAAAATGTTTTTTTCACATTTAAATGTCAAATTAGTTCTATTTGTGTGTTATTAATCAGTATCATATTTTAACAATGAAATATCACATTTTATTTATAAAATAATATTTATATATATACTTTAAAGGCAAAGTTTTATTGCCGATCTTTTTTAATTGCTGTAACTAAAAAAACAAGGGAAACATTAAGATTAAGATTAGAAAATTTAGTAAACGAACTTTTTTCATCAATTCCTATTTTACGTTTTTGTTGTTCAGTTTGTTGAATTTCTTTAGGTTTAGGTAAACGTTCACTTGGACATGGTGCTGGTGGATTATTAAAATATTCCATTTGAAGTGTTTCACTTGCATCTGGTCGACGTTTAGGATCGAGTTGCATAATTCGTTCTAATACATCAAGTTCATCTTGTTTTGATGTTACAAATATAGTTCGTAATGGTTTTGGTTCTGTTTGTTTAAATTCAATATAATCTGAGAATGTTCTTACATCCTATTTTTAAATAATAAAATAAACACGAAAAAAAAAATCGTATATTTTTTATTTACCGGCCAATTACTATCGGTTGGTGTTCCGAATACTTCAAATATTTTCAATAATTGACCAAGATCGGAATCACCAGGTAATAATGGTACCTAAATAGAATTGTAAATTTTCAATTTAATTCATTGATACTTACTCGAAGAAGTAATTCAGCCATAATTAAACCAGCTGCCCATATATCTACACCAGTGCCGTATTTTTTTGCACCGAAAAGTAATTCAGGTGATCGATACCATCTAATAAATATTAGATTGATTGTGTATTATTAAAAACAATTTGTATGTGTTTACCTTGTGACAACTTCATGTGACATTAATCTTGATGGTGAACCAAAAAATTTAGCTAGACCAAAATCAGCTATTTTTAAAACACCGCGTTTATCAATTAATAAATTGTTTGGTTTTAAATCCTAAATTAGAAAAGATTAAAGATATTTCAAAGCATAAATATTCTATATTTACTCTATGAAGTATCCAATTATTATGAAGATATTCCAGACCAAGTAATAACATAATCATATATGATTTAATATGTGTTGTTGTTAAAAGAAGACTACGATTATTAATAACATTCTATAGAATACAAAATCTTTTATATTCAAATAGAAATTTACAACAAAAAAAAATCTTACCTCAAGATCAGTATTCATAAATTCAAATACTAAACAAATACTTGGACTATTTGATCCATATTCTCCAAATGAATCGAGTAGCTTAAAAAGAAAACAGAGTGTCTTATACAAAAAATCAATCCTATGAATAAGAAAATACTTCAATAACATTTGGATGTTTAACTTCTTGAAGAAATTTAATTTCTCTTAGAGCTGTTAAATTAATTCCATCAGCTGCTTCTTGTCGACTACCAATTTTAATTTTTTTTACGGCAACCTCATCATTTGTTTGTGTATCTTTTGCTTTATATACAACAGCATACTAATGAAATAGAATAAATTTTTTTTATTTCCTCTTTTATTTTAATCATTAATTTTATTTTCTACCTGTCCTTCACCGAGTACTTTAAGAAAATTATATCGACGCATTTTTGTTGACATTTTAATTTTCTAGAAAATATAAACTCTATGAATAAACAATAAACAAACAAAATGATATGAACAAAAGAAAAAAGAAGACCCAAAGATATGAATACAAAGATATACACAGCAAGAAGAAAAAAAACGAAAACGAAATTCTCGATCGAAAAATACAAATAAGATAAAGATCAAGATTTTGAATGTCCAATAACACGGCGAATTATATCATTGATATCCTAAATAAGATAAATAAAATAAATATAATAATTTTGTTTTTATATTTTTTACCAATGGTCGACATGAATCTTCAACCCAACGAAGCATTGCGGATGTAAATTGAGAAAAGTTTGTTATTTGTTCCACTTGCATTGCTTGATCAAAACTTAGGAATAATCCATCAGCAATATTTTGAAACTAAATATTAAACAAAAAGAAATATAATAACAAGTCCATAAATGCGCATACCACTTTAAATTTCTGTTCATCATCAATTGTTGCACTTGCATTTTTACTAGACTTTAAATTCATTTCAAGAATATCTTCATATGTTCTAATTTTTTCAAATAAAACTTTTTTTTATGAATTTAGAAAATAATAAAACAAACTTTTGAACAGCACGTAAACAATATGTATCTTTTCTTTTTTCTTCTAATTGAGTATTTAATTGTTGTTTTTCTTTATTTAATTCCATAAGATAATCAGTAGCTAAATATTTTTAAAAGTTCAATTTTTTTTTTGTTTTTTTTTATAACTTACATCGCTTGAGAATTGCTGCTTTACTAACTTTTTGTGAACTAATTGGATCAAGTAAATGACTATTTGGTACAAGGCTTTGTAAAGCATCATATCCTTTCTAATAAAATCAAAGAATGATAAATATTCAATAATATCAATGGGTGTGAGATGAATATAATTCCTATACCAGTGTTCTATCCAGGTTTCGTTTTTCAAATGGGCAGATCGAAATTTAAGGTGGGCGACCCCTACACACACCCTCATTATCTCAGCAATGGGTGAAATTTACGACTCCTCGATTAATCGAGATCAGAAGGATCTTTAATAAGCATACTTTTGGATCTAGTTATGTTATTTTTTTTTCTTAATATGAAATATAATGTATTTAAATTACTCGAATAGCATTTCGACGTTTTTGTTCAGCAGCTGTATGAGCAGCTCGTCTTCGATTATCATCACGTTTGATTTCTGAACTTTTTTCCATAGCACCATTTGACATATTCGCATTCAATAAATCACTTTCATCGTCATCATCATCATCATCATCATCTATGTTAAATAATATTCAGAAAAAAATGTTTAAATTATAATCATAAATAAACCAGAATGATCAGCAGAAGATGGAAGAGAATATGATACTTGAGGAACATATTGACGTTTTTTTAATGGTGAAACTTGTCGATCTGAATTCGAATAAGTACGTTTTATTTGAGGATTAGCATTAGTATTCGTATTATTATTATTATTGTTATTATTGGTTTCTCCATAATAACGAAGCACTAAATATTTATGAGATATTATAAATATTAAGAAGAAAAATAACTCTATATTTACTTTCATTATAATTAGATGTTAGTTGTGAGTTAACAGGAAACTTAAAAGAAAAATAATATTAGATCTTATTTAAATCATAATCATACTTTTAGATGTGATTTTATTGTTTGATTGGCATCTTGTTCAGGCCAATAATTGTTCATTCCTGATGTATTCATATTATCTACAATAGATTTTATTAGAATTTTATATTATTACTAAAATAAACTCAGAAAAATCTTCTAAAAAAACAGCCTATCTATTTAATCAACAGTTGTACGAATTCTGTTTACACAACCTTATATGTCATATAAATAATTGTAAGTGCAAAGTTTTCATCGAAGTCAATTTCTACCTTATTTTTTAAATATGTATTAAACATGTATCAAATGTGATGTATCATAGATTATACGTAGTATAGTTTTTATGGTTCCATTCAAAATCATGAACAATCTTAGGTAAACCTTTCACAAAAACAACAATCTTTTTTACATTTATCTTGTAATACAAAAAACACTTGCTCTTTAGGCATAAATGTCTAATAGTTCTCGCAAAATAAGAGAAAAGACGTAGGAAAAAAAAAAATCTTTTTACATTCAGCTAAGCATGAAATTATTGTAGTATACAACTTATTTTGACAAGATAAATGAGGAAGTCATAGTACTACTATTACTACTGCGTTAGTATCAATAATATCATCCAGGTTTCATGGACGATATTTTTCAAGTGAAGATTAGTGTTTTTTGTTCCAATGATATCAATTTCTTTTGTTCGAATCGATAGATGAATCATACTTTATTGATACTGATAAATTGATATCAATTATATAAACATCTTTGGGGACATCCTCATGTTATTTATTGTTAATAGAATAATGTAAACATGATTTTAATTTCATAGCAAAGAGCTTAATCAAGATAAAATTTTTTTAATTACCTTTCTAATCAGTAATATCAAATAGTGAAATCGACATTTAAATAAAAAAAAAAGATTTATATAGATAAATAGAAAAAGAATGAATACACTCGATTATTGATTCGATGTGTTGATATGACTATCACCAATAGATGCCGTTACTGAGCAGTCATTTTCTCTCGGATTTTAAATGCGAAATAGTGTAAGTTTACTTTTTAGTTTTTTTCAAAATATATTTCTAGAAAACAGAGAAAGTCTCATAGTTATTATTAACAATATAATAGATTTAAGATATTTTTTAAATTTATTTTAATTCCAAGACTGACACCATGTTTATTCTTGATGTATTCATATTATTTACAATAGATTTTTTATATATCATTATCAAAAAATAAAGTATCTGATTAGTGAAGATTTGCATCAGCCCGTTCACATAATCGAGCAAGTAATGAAGATAATTGTAATTGTGATTCAACACCTTGACTAACACGCATATAAGTCAAACCAATTTCCTTTTAAAAATAAATTTTTTTATAAATAAAAAAGATGATTTTCTCATACTCGAATAAATTCAAGTTGTATAAATTCACTCATTGAATATGTTTTTGTTACACGCATTATAACAGAAAGTATATCTTCAGCTGTATAACCTAATCTCCAAAGATGATTCATTGCTTTATAAGCTTCATCAAGATCTTTTTTAAGACATTTTTCAATCATATCACGAATAAGTATAGGATGTGGTTCATCACATACTTTAAATACATTTTCACTATTAACATGACCAAATCCAAATACAGTTGATTGAAGATTATTAATAGCCTAAAAAATAGTTCGATAGATAAAAATTTCTAAGTAAAATAATCTAATCTATACTTGTCTCATATCACCTTGTGCTGTAAAAATAATTGCTTCAAGACCTTCCGAAGTAAATGAAACTTGTTCAGTTTTAGCTATTTCAACTAAACGTTTTAATAATTGTTCATCATTTAATTTTGAATATCTTAACATTGCACATCGAGATTGAATTGGTTCTTTGATAGATATATATATAGTTTTGAAAGAAAAATATAAAACAAATATCTTACCAATTATTTTATCTGAAGCATTACATGCAAGAGCAAATCGTGTTGTTTTAGAATATAATTCCATTGTACGACGTAATGCTTGTTGAGCTCCTTCTGTCATACTAATAGAAATAAAATATAAACAAAAAAATGATATGATTTATAAATATACCTATCAGCTTCATCAAGAATAATTATTTTATGTCGTCCTTTTGGCAATGATACTTTCGATTGAGCAAACATTTTTATTTTCGTACGAACAACATCAATACCACGATCATTTGATGCATTCATTTCAAGTACAGCTTCACGAAATGAATCACCTAACATTTGTCTTGCAAGACAAAGAACACTTGTTGTCTATATAAAATAGAGTTTTGTTTTTTGTTTATGAAAAAATTGTTCAAATATAATAACAAACTTTTCCACAACCAGGTGGACCTGAAATAATAATATTAGGTAAATTGCCTTGTCGTGCAAAATGACTAAGACGTGATACGGCTTCTTCATTGCCAACAATACCATCAAGTTTCGTTGGACGATATTTTTCAAGCCAAGGCGTATGTTTTATTACTGGTGTTTTTACAATAACATCATTTTCTTTTGTTTGAATATTAGGTGGATCATTTTCTTTTGTCACAGATGAACTAATATCAATCATATCAACATCTTCTAACATATTGTCGATTTATAATAGAATGAAAATAATATTTAAATAAAGTCATATACTACAACAGAAAGAATGAAAGAAAGAACGTACGTAGTCGTTCATTCATTCGGTGTATTAAGATAACTATTGTCGACAGATGACTTTACTAATCAATGATCATATAAAAAATTCATATGTTATTCGTTGAGAAAGATGAATATTAATGTATTATTTATTGTTCTTTTACTAAACAAGGTCATATTATACAGATAATCTTTGATCAAATATAATATTAACATACCTGATATCATATCAATTGCATGATAGCAAATATTCTATTTTTATTTTTATTGTAAATATTAATTCATATGATGTACATAGAAAGATATTTGATAAATATATTAAATTTCATTTTCATGACAACATTTTTATTTCGAAATCAATCTATATTCTGTCATCATCATCATCATCAAATATGTTATATTCAAAGCCATTTTTATTGGTAAAAATTTGAAATAGATTCATTTAGATCTTTACTACAGCCGAAATTTGTCTCTAAATTTACATAACAAAATCAATATGATTTTATCACACTTAAACTTTTGTCAGTTATATAATTCAATATCAACATTAATAGTAGGTATGATAAGAGTTGTTCTCATCTTGTATTGTTATTAAACAGATGTTCAATAATGTACATAAATGACATTTAAAGTACTTCACCTGTCTATAGTTAGACATTGTATTCATTGGTCATAGTACTTCACCATTTATTTTTAGTTATATTTATCTAATTGAATACATACATATGTCTCAATAAGACATTTTATGTCAAAAAAGAAAAACGAAAAGACGAAATAGTCATTTTTATGTTGATAATGTTATTTGTCTATACATGACGATGATTTTATACATAAAGTTCATCGATAAAAACCAAATAGTTAATAATTTACATTTTTTTTTTCAAATATGGTATAAGTTTTTTATTATTAGATCGTAATTCTATCATCTGCATGTTATTGTAGTTTACTTAACAGTATATTAAATAAATTAATTTTCATATTATTTGTATGTTTTCTTATACATCAACTTATACGTACTGTATATCATTTACTAATGGGATTTTTTAAACGGTTGTAAGTACATATAAAAGTACTTTCCAAGTAATAGTGAAATAATCATAATTTACACGTAATCATCTACGTCATAGTTTAGCAAGAATAAAAGAAAGACATTCGAATCTAGTATATTCGTACTTATTCAATTTCTTTTTTTCCTTCTGTCCAATTTCCTTATACTTTCGTTTGCTGTCAACTCACAACGAACACATACTGAGAAAGAAAGAAAGAGAAAAAATGAGAATAACGTTCTCAGTATAATGTTTGATTTACTTATTCTCGAAAGAAAAAGAAAATCTTTTTTTTCTTCTTTGCTCCTTGTTGTCCTTCATATTCTTCCACTTTTTTTTTCCTCTTTCTATTAGATTTTTATTTACTAGCTGATTTTTAACTGACTTAATCAACTGTACATATATATATATATACTTCACGAAAGCAACTTACTACCACTACTGACTGCGACGCGTGTGTACAACAACATCTTTATGTAGTGCAGGAAGTCATTCGATACGTTTTATTTTCTTCACATATAATCTTTTTATATCATAACAAGCTTTTGACAATGCTAACAATCGAAACAGGACAAAAGAAGAAGAAAAAGCAGAATATATACTTCACATTTGTTGTTATCGCAATAAAATTTATGACTGATTTTGTACAAGAAAATAGTTGTTGAACACAAATCAAAGAATGAAAATTAATTTATTGATACAACGAAAAGATAACAAACGATTAATTACAACGAAAGGTATAGTTATACTAGATAGAAAATTAAAAAGCATGTTTTCAATTAGAAATAATCGAATTTTTAAAGTAAATAAACAGAAAGTCAGTTGAATGGATTTATTTGAATAATCAAATAGTCAGTTGAGTGTAAATTTATAAACATGTCTAGGTCTTTCTATACTTGCATAAATATCAATCTTTATTTTAAGTACATTTCTCTTGTTTTGATATATGTATATTACTAGTTTTTAAGTCATAGGATCTGACTAAATATTTATTTACTTTCTATTATTATTCTCACTGTCTTATACAAATAACTGCACATGAGAGACAAAAAAAAACACTATAAAAATGCCATAAGGGCTATTACGTCTATCGAATACTACTATTATATTACTCTCAGTTTACGATGTGACCAAAAAAAAAGTATTCTATTTATTTTTTTTAAGATGCTGTGTCATAGTTGAAATAAATTATTAATTAACTAAAACTAAATGGCTCGTAAAGAAGAATATCATCGTCAACAACATCAAATGCATTATGCTACAATCATGCCAATTCATACTACTATTACTAATGGAAATGATTCAAATATTTCACCTTTAACTCGAAAACAAACCAATGAATTAGAACGAGTAAAAGCTGTAAGATGATTTATTATTTAGCACAAAAAAATATTATCAAAGAAAGAAAAATTATGTTTTTTCTCTCTCTCTATTCTTAACTATAAAATCATAATAGTACCTCGAGTACGAAAAGAAAATCTTATTGAATATTTCTGTCATATTCTCTTGTATATATATATAAGTAAATGAGTGTTGAATTGACACATTATTTTCAATACAATGATTATATTTTGGTTTTTCTTTCGTTAGTTGTATGTCGAATTTGACGATGCCTTTCAAGAAGAAACTAGAAATCATGATTATTTTGGTTTTCAACCATCTCATGATGAATCTTATGAACCAGCAAATTTTTATCTTCAATCAGTTGAAACAATATCTGAAGTGAAAAATACAAGTTTTTCACCATTTATGCGTCGTCGTACATCTCGTGAAAATAGTCGTCCATCGACACCTTCAGATTCATCACCGAATCAACGACGACATAATCATCGTCCTAATCAACCTCCTCCACTTCCTCCTGCTTCGCAAAATCATAATATAACGAATATAAATGGTATAACAAATTTAAGTCGAGATTTTAATAATTTAAATTTAATACATACAAATCATATTGATGAATCACCAGCTCCATTTACTCCCGATGCTATTCTATTAAAAATAAAACAAAATGAATATGTTGATGCTCCTGTTGTATCATCACAATACAAATTATTGCTACCACAATACTTTCTTGTTAAATATTTAGGTCGAAAACCATGCGTACAATTATGGGGCTCAAAAGCAGTACGTGGTCCTATCGATGAAATGGTAGAAAGTGCTCGACAAATATCATCGATGAATGAAATGCCAACATTAGAGGCATGTATAAATACACGTGGACTTACGCTTACACATCGACAATCACCAACACGTACTAAACATAATTCACGTAATCATAGTCCTGAACGTCATCAACATGGTCTTATTCCATTAGAACATATATCTTATGTTATGCATGATGTCAAATATTCTAAAATCTCGGCTTGTATCGTTTTACGTCAACCGAAAAGTTCATCTACTGACAGTAAAATAACTAATGAAACAGTAACAGAATGTTATGCATTCTTATTTCAATCGAAAGATCATGGACATCGTTTTGCTCTTTCACTTGCTGAAGCATTTAATGCCCAACAACAATCTTCAAGAGGAATAAAACAAAATCATGATGATAAAAGAGAAGGACATTCACCTCGGCGTCGATCAAAACATCGACCTGGCCTTCATCAACATGAAAAAACACGAAGCAAATATGATGATACTTATTTAAGAGATTCAGAAGTATAATCAATTCTATCTTTTTCTTCTTTCATTTATAATTAGTCTTTCATTAACCTGTGATGTTGAGACAAATCATGCAAACATAACAAGACAATAAAAAACATGTTGTTGTTTTTTCTCTTCCCATCAAAAACAAAAAATATCCATAGTTAACTTTATCATTAAATTATTCAACTAGCTGTATAATATTGTGTGTTTTTTTTCTAATTTAATAACTTTTTTCGAAGAATCGAATTCCTTTCGTATAAAAAGACCTTTATAATAAATGTAATGATTACTCTAAGCTTTAATCGAAAAGAATACAATTTTTCTTTGAAAAATGTTATGATTTTTGGCCTATATATTTATTTATTTCTTTATGACACCCTATTTGATAAATGTGTATCAAGGTTCTATTCATATATCAACTATTCATTATGATTACTTATATTATAAATAACATTTGTCTTGTCTAGGTCAAATCATTAACATTCAATAAGTTCTTAAGATGTCTTGAGTACATTTTATTTTCAAGATCGTAAATAAATGATTATGATTTATTTTATAAAGTTATCATATCATTTAGTACTACTAGTCATCACATTAAATCAATTATTTCATGAAGTACATCTCGATTAGATAAACATTTTCATGGTATGGATCTTCTTGATTTTTATTCATGTCGACCGGAGATACGACATACTTAATTATACAAATTCAGACATATTACAAATTGTCCATTAACTAAAATAAGAAAAAAATATCACGTGTAAGAAATATGATCGACTATTCACAGTTCAACCTTCTAGTACAAAAAAAGATATATGATAATATTTAACATTAATTGTAGAGTGTGAGAATAGTAACAAAGAACTATATGTAGAATATTTTAATTTTATATAATGACCGATTTTTATCCTTGTTCTTTCAATATTAACTATAATCAAGGATAAAAACGTGTTCTTTATTATGTCAATCTCAGATGATAGATTCGTTCTGTTCTTTGAATAATTGCATATTATGTAAGTTGAATTTTGTATATGAACATTTCACCTTCACTTATAATGTATTCTTATTCAAATAATTATTATATATCATTATCCATATGACAACTTATGATAATGTCGATTTTTGTTCCATTGAAATTTTATTATATGTAATAAATAAATTCTTTGATTTTTAAATATTAGTAAATTTGATCTTACAAAACATTTTGCCTGTTTGATAGTGTGAAATATACTGCTATTTTGATTATGTTTAGCTTATCGATATAAAAAGTCAGAGAATAATTAGATAAACAAAAGCATTAGTTTTTCTTTCTAATAACTTATTGACAAATGTCCTGTATTCTGCCATTGTAGAAAAAAACCTTATGGTATATTGTATCTCAATCTATCACGTATATTATCAATTACTGAGCGACAGAGATTGATATGTTATTCGTCATAGTTATTTTTTCTTTCTCTAAGATCTTTTCTTATTTATTAAATTTGAATTATAAATAAAAGAAAAGAAAAATAAGGATATGATTTAGAATAATAAAACAAGTATAATTATTTAAATATAAACGTCATTAGAAGTTACAATCATAAACGAAAGATAACTCTTACAAAAATTCTGAATGTTTTTCATGTGACATATAATTTCGTTAATCATATAAATTTCTTATGGAATACTATTACAATTCTCATAGATGTTCCCTGACATTTCCAAAAAAACAAATCAGTATTTTGCTCAAAATCATGCTTATATATATCTACTAAATAAATTATCTCGATTATGAACGTTAATAAATAAATAAAAGATTATATTATATTATTTCGTTTAAAATACAACATTCAATAATTAATACAAATATTCTTCTTTTTTTGAATCAAAAACTTAGTTATGAATATCGTTTTTTTCCTGTATAATAATATTCTTCATATATTTTTGTAGTTTTATTAAATATGAATTTTCTTGTGTATATAATTAATAATATGAAATTGAAATCATCATTCATAGTGTAACTAATAGAGGAATTAGATATTATTTTTTTCGCAAAAAAATACTTTGCTTTCCTCATAGTCATTCAAACTCGTTCTATGATTGGCTTCATAGATAAAACTATCTTATTAAATCAGGAATCAACGTGTGCAAATAATATTGCATGTTCAACAATATTGGAATGAAATGAACAATCAATCATCTATCTCCCAATAAAATAAATATTCACTATCATGCGAAAAATAGGCTGTTCAATTGATATAGAAAAAATAATCTCTAGTTTTCTTATTACTACAAGTTCGATCTTTCACTATTTTTTTGTAATCATATGATTATATTTATTTTGCACCGAATATATACATATATTTGTTCAGAAGGTAACTAATTCTAGGTTAATATTACTAAATCATATAATATATATCCTATAGAAATCAACTAGTAGATGTAATTGATAGAATTTAATAGATTAAAAATTGACTCGTAAACTATGAAAAATATTTATAACTGAATGTAATGATCCGTAACGGTATATTAATATTATATTATTTAAATTTTTCCTTCCGTACACTATTTTTTTCTCTAGAACAAATTTGTCTAGTTTTTGAGTATATGCGTAAAGACACAGATTGCCGCTAGGCCTCGCGTTAGTAATGCTAGTCTAAGATGCGAGACAAAGAGAGGGAGAGAGAGAGAGGAAGAAACAATTGTTTGAGACACAAAGCAAAGAACAAGTCGCATTTTACGATCAATTGTTCAAAAGTATCTACTCATCTTTTCCGTCGATGTAGCTGTCATGATTACTACATACCATACTCACACATAAAGATAGTTAAAGGAAAAAAAAAAAGGGAAAAGAAAAAGAATAAAAATAGAGCTAGCGAAAGATAAAAAAATGCAATTTTTCTTATATGTAGTACCATTAGTAAAGAGAAAAAGCTAGGGAAGATGATCCGATCGTAAGTTTACATCGCATCGTGAACGATCGAAATAGAACGCTCGTACCCGCGCGCAAAGAGGAATACTAATAAAATATTTCTCTAGTTCTTTCTTTTTGAGTCTAAGTATGGATGCATCTCTCTCTTTTTTTGTGTATGGTGTATTAGCTCAAGGACTATGATAGTAAAGAAACGAGGGACTTCAAACGCGAGGCGGGACCAGTATGTGTGTTGTGTATGCTCAGTAGTCATAAATAATAATTCGAACAAAAAGAACAAGGGAGAGAGAGAAAGTGATTATTGCGTGCCAACATCTTCCTTATGAAGAATCTATTGGAAAAATTCAACAACAATAGTTATCTTCGTTTTTTTTGAAAAAAAATATTTTAATATTATTTATACCTTCGATATATAAAATGAATACATATATATATATATTTACTTTTTAGATGATTTCACACATCATCATCTTTGTCCCTATTGTGTTGTATTACATTTAACGTTTTAACAATTCATCTTTCGATTACATCGAATAATCAATAACAAACAACACAAGTCCCTTTCCCAATTGCGCAGTGACGGCGTATGGATGGGTAATTTTCATCATAAGGCACTAATGGTCTCTGCTTCGGTCAGTGCCTATACTGCGCCTTCACTTATGGCTGTTTGTCTTCTTACTGATTACTGGATATATGGAAAACAAACACGATTATCATCAACTACAATAACAAAAGCAGGCGATATGCGAGTTTTAAATTTTACGTATCATCGAATTGGTCTTTGGCGCGAATGTATGAAGGAAGTTTATAGTAAATAATCTAAATTAGAAATTATTGTGTTTTTTTTACTTATAAATTTGAAATTATATTTAGATGCTTCATATAATTGTGATGTTGTTAGGTATTCTAAAGCTGAAGCAAAAATGGAAAAAGGTTTTAAAGCTGTATCATGTAAGATTATATTTTTTAGTTTTTATAAAATATATATATAATTTAATGTTTTAATCAGATCGATCAGCACCAAGTATGGCCTGTTTTACAGCTGCGTCTGCTCTTTTAGTCATTGCTATATTTTTATTTTCACGTGGTCTTTGCAAACGACGTCGAAAAGCTGTTTTCTTTATCTCAGGACTTTTATTTTCTATCTCAGGTTCATTTCAAAAATATATATATATGCCAGTATTTTTTTTTGAAAATCTATTTTTTCATTCATTTAGGCTTGCTCACGATGGTTGGTGTTACATTATACGTTTCAATTACAACTGAAGAATCGGTTAAAATCGATCAAGATTATCCGGTGATGCAATGTTTCTATGGATTTTCATTTCTTTGTGCTGTTTTATCATTTGTTCTACAAGAATTAACTGGTGTTTTAACTGTATATTGGTTTATATATCGTTTTCGTGCACTTGTACGTAAACAAGAAAAATTACGCGAACGTACTCGGCGATTGATGGGAACTTGTTTATCAATGACAACAGCTTTAACATTAAACCCTGTTTCATTTGATGCAAATAATAATAATAATAATAGAAAACCAATGGCTAGTCGTTCGAATAACCAAATAAATCAATTAAATTATTCGAATTCCAATGATCCTCGTTATCAATATATGAATAGTGATACACCAAATTCTTTAGTACATAAACAACAAACACGACGTCTACCATTTGATAAATCTACACCATCATTATATAAATATGTTGATAAAACTTCTTCTCCATCATTTCCACCACGATCACCGACACTTCTCTATGGAGATTATTGTCGTGTTTTGATTCGTGCTGAAGATATGGATTTACTAACAAAAATGGTTAAATCGAGATCCCAAGCACATTTAATAGCTAATTCAAGACCTACAACACCAGCAACAACAATGTCAAATGTCAAAATTTTACGTAATTCGCATACACAACGACAAATAACTGAGAATACAACGAGGCGAAGCACTCGAAAAGGCGTTAAGCGGACTACATCTGTTTAAAATCTCGAAAGTTTTCCTTTTTCTTCTTCTTCTTCTTTTTTTGTGTCTTATAAGTTCAGATAGATGAATTCTTATTTCTGTGTGATGCGAAAACAAATTATTATTATTAGCAAAACAAAAAAAGAACTTTTTTTTTTCTCCTTTTTCTTTTTTTTTCTATTTGTTATTCTCTATTTCGTGACTAATATTTATATTTCATTGAAAAAAAAAACTCTAGAAAAATATATGAGAATTTATATACATTTGTTTATTTGGATTCTTTTTTGATGATCACCAGATTCAAGGACTATATGATGTCATTTGAAGGCTTTTATATTATTAGTTCTTGATTGATTAGAATATAAGTGATAGAAAAACAATTGATCACTTATTGGAATAATGATATATGACAGAGTATTTGTGGAGTCATTTTTCTTCTCATTTTTTTTCTATTTCAAATATACTTACATATGTATATTTACTTTTTGCTTTCTGACATTTTCATTATATGATTCATTTGATATTAGTAACTCAAAAAACGTGCCAATTGTATTAAAGATCATAAAACCACTGTTAACTATCTGTTTATGATAGTCACATTCTTCTCTCTCTCTCTGGGTTTCTCATATATACAGGAGTAAATCTGGGTAAACACTTGAAAAAAAAACAATTTTCTTGTTGTTATTATTCCTATTCAGTTGACAATATTCTACCTGTAATTCAAACTATTGCTTTCATTTTACTCGTTTCTACATGAATTTATATCGTTTCATACTATAAGAGTTTGATGGTTGACATGATTTTATTTTATTTTTTATTACATATATAGAAACATGAATATATACTTGTACACATTTTCTTTATATGGAGTATTATTTCTTATAAAGAACATTTACAGTCGGTGTGTAGAACTATAGAAATAAAATCTTTTTTTTTTCAAAATACATATATACACCGAGTGAGTATAATAACATATATATCGAAAGAGACACACAAAATATGGTTGAATCGATCGAGGGAATAAATAAAAAAGAAATGACGGAGGGAGAAAGTGTTTAATCAAGGCTTCTATATGTACATTATTTGTTGTTGATTTACTTTCTCGTTTTTTTAGATTTCTCTTTTCATACTATGGCATATACCGGAACGAATTCCACGTATCAAACAATGACTTCTAATAACTCAAAAGGCAATAATCAACAAGAAGAACATATTTATGAAGAACAACCATATTATTCGAATGAACGATCTATGTTGTCAAGACAAAGTATTGTTGGACCTTATCAACGAACTAGTGAGGTTTGTTAAATTTTATTTATAAATATTCTTACGATTGACTGTTAGTTTAACTTTAAAAACAATTTCTAGAATTGATTAACATAAATTATGTTTTTCTTCTCTTTTTTTTATAGAATAAGTGTTAATAATAAAAAAGTAACATAGATATAAGTTATTCATTTTCATCATAAAAACTTAGATCTTAATTTTTCAGTTTTTTTTCTCTTCATATACAATAAAAATAACTTGTCTAGATTGTCTCAATAAATATCTGTTTATATCCATAAAACTTGTATATGTTATCAAAATAGTTGCTTGTCTTTTATATTCTATTGACATAAATACTTTGTTTTATGATTTTGTCTGTTAGAGATTATTTCATTATCTAATCTTAATTGCTGTCATATATATATTTACCAATAAATGAATAACATTTGTAATATATATTTGAAATTTATCGAGTAGAAAAAGAAAACCTATGAATAGTTCATCATTGATTAAGATAGATATTTATATCTGATGTAAAATAACAAAGATTAGATATTTCTATACATATTTTGTTTTAATATTTGACACTTAGACAACATCTAAAAGCAAATAAGTTATTCGTAATTCAAATACATAGATCAACTACTGATCATCATACGGATATTTGATATCATCTATCATTAACAACGTATTGTTCATTTATTCGTTTTCGTTTGTCAATTGTAATATACAGAAATATCTTCTTTTTTCTATGAACTATATTTATACGTAAAGAAAAGATTTTCTTTTCTTATTATGAAATCTATCTAGACAGAAATAGTTAGATCTTATCATAATGTATTTTGTTCTTTTTTTATTTTATTTTGATATCTTTAAATGACTAATGATAAGACCTCTGTAATAATAACATCGACAGACATATATAAACGAAACGAAAAAAATATTGAGTGACCGCAAGTCTATAGACAAACGATAGTACGTAGTAAATCTAAAACAGAACGAACGACAATAAATAGGTGACCACAATATATATACGAGAGAATTTTCATCTTATCAAACATCGCATGGGTGTATGAGAACGAAAGAGATGCAATATCGTCACAAAGATTTAGCGTGTCTCTTCTCCTTGCATTCATTGCGCTCCTACTCGTTTCTTTTCTTCCTCTCTCTCCCTCTCTCCCCTCCTTCGTGTGTGTGTGTGGTAGCTTCAACACGCTTATATGTTCTATTTGTATGCGAGCCAAGCATAGTTGTTCTCTTTGTCTCTATACCTTATCATATTTTGTCGACACGTCGTTCGCTCATTTTTTCCTCTCGTTCTATTCTACAATTACTATTACCACCACTAGCTCTATCGTTCGCTTGCTCGTCCGATAGCACTTTGAAAAAAAAAAGGACAAAGAAAAAGAGAAAAGATAAACTCAAATAGACAGAAAAAAAAGAAAGACACATCGTTCTATATTCTTCTCTTTCTCTCATACATTATAACGAAGAAGTAAAGATAGAGTCAACGTGTATGTCTATGTCACTGTGAGTTATCGACTAATACAATGCGATTGTTATCCTAATCATTACTCCTGTCATTATAATAATTATTGTTTTGCATTGTTTCGTTTTGTTTAAAAGAAAAATTTATTGAAATATGGAAGACGAACAAGATCAAGTTAGTATTTATTAAATCACTATGTCGCTTTGTTGTTTTCTTTTTTTCCCATAAGATAAAACAAAACAATTTCACCATAAAAAGATTTCTTATACTTCTATATTAATGTCTGTAAAAGAAAAGAAAAACAAATACTAGACTTTATTTAGC
>CAJNOI010000457.1:29086-39465 GCA_905250115.1 Adineta steineri | reverse complement strand
CCCACCCCCACACCCACACCCACACCCACACCCACACCCACACCCACACCCACACCCACACCCACACCCAAAACTCCTAATATGAAAAATCGATCGCTTTTCTCAATCAATATCTTTTCTTGAGCATCTGGTACAATTTTCGAATCTTTCAAACATTTGTAACCAGATTAGCAATTTGAAAGTTATTTGCGAACTAAACGGTTCTCAACAAAACGTTTTGTACATTGATCATTCACTGTTGTGTAGAGCATGATTATATAGGCTTGTCCTACAGTGCCGTCTTAATTATCATCCACATCTAGTTATCTCTTTTCCGATAAATTAAGAAAGCATTGAAGTAGCATAATTCACAGAAAAATAAGGCACCTCAATTCATGTCGTATTTGATTCATGAGTCTTATCATGTTCAAGCAGCTCTTTAGTATCAGCATAAAAACTCTTTTCATAGTCACTGAACTCACATGTTTCATCGTAATATTATTAACACAAATTCTATGATATTATGGTCAGATAGTTTTCAAAAACTGTAAGTGCCATGCTTAACTGCATTTTAGACAAACTCCAACATATCATTTTGACAATCTTCAAATTCAAAAAGTTACGCATAGCATGTCTGGAAAACTCTTGAAAAATTCTAGATATATTATGATAAATGATCTCAATAGGTCCCACAGTGTATACGTATATATGTAGACAGTATAATAGAATGGTATCTAATAATGGACAAATATGGGTAAAATATGGACGATATATGATCGGTCAATAGTCAGGAACGTAAGTTCTCAACATTTCAAGTTTTAAAAGAAAGGAGGTGCAACACCCTTTTTGCGTAAATCTAACGCCAAAAAATGTGTAAAAACCCTTTTTCTGATTTTATAGATAAAAAAAAACTAAGACTCCCCAGAGCAAGTTGGGCGTAGTGCCCCACACGTTCCCCTTGCTCAGTACGCCCCTATGTTTCACGTTAAATTTACCTTTTTCGAAAATACTGAAAGATTAAAGACTGATTTTGAATCACCAGAAAATTATCAAGCGATACGGTAAGTTTTAAAAATTTCGTAAGGCATTGCCGTACCACTAACCGCGACCATCTTTTAATACCAGCATGATCTCATTATAAGTAGCTTGTGTGATAAGAGACTTTCAAGGAAATTCCTCAGCCAAGAAAAGTATATGTTCATCCAATTTCGAATAAAATAGCTCCATTTTATATGATTTTCAAATGTTTTCTCTTTTGATACGATCACGAGAAGTTGAAATTAAATATACAATATCTTTTTTATTTCTTTTCGTTCTATGTATTGTATTATCTTTATAAGGGTCTATTTTTTATCACAAAAGAAATCACATATATCAATTCCAAAATATATATATGCGTATGTTCATTAACTAGCAAAAAGTATATAATAGACGATCTGCCTACTAATATCGGTATGAGCTATGTTTTAAAACAGTGACAGTTTGTCTCTTGAAAATAAATGATGTAATTTTTAAAATGAACACAACACAATTGATTTAGATTTCTGTAACTTAATTTCTATTTGATAAGAATGTATATCGTAGAATAGCATTATAATTTTTTGTGTAATTTATTGAACAAAGTATAACAATTTTTTTCAAAGTTATGAATTATATTGTAATTTATTTAAACGTTTTAATAAATAAACTATGTAAGTACAAATGGTTTGTTTAGAAGTACAAATAAAAACTTAAAAATTTTATAATTTTATGTTATAATAATAGACGTATTAGCGTTAATTGTGTAGTTCATGAATAGATAACATTGAAACATGTAAGATGATATTTCTTGAACGTTTTTCTTTAAAGCTTCTCGAAACAACTGTGCACTAAAATAAAAAATTAAGATTAAATTCAAAGAAAATATAATTCCTACATTATTGATTGAAAGATCAATATTTTTCTCTTTCGGAGTTTTCCTTGACGTTTAAATATCACAGGTACGTTTTTAGTTCAAGTAATAACTACTTCTGAACCACGCGCGTAGAGCTATGAAATGTAATGTACTGTTTATATTGTATTTAAATAAATGCGATTTACTTTTATTTATATCGAATTTACATATACCGGAAATAAAGAACGTCGGTTTAAGATTTAAATCCATGATTGACACATATCTTGCAAAGATATCATTGCATTGATTATTATTCTTTCTAAGGAAACGATGAATTAATTGACAGGATCATTGAATACAAGCCTCCTAATAAACGCATAATGTTTTAATCGCTTGACATTAACGATTGTGTCTATAATATCTTTATCTAGAAAATAAAGTACAAGAAGCTATTATAAATATTTCAGGGATTTATAACAAAGAATAACACATTCTGACATAATAGTTGTTGATTCTGGTGACTCCATTCGAATTGAAAAATTTATGATTTTAAAATTCGTTTATTTTCAGATCTGATATATATGAGTGAATTGCAACTTTATTGTACCGTTCATGGTTCTATATGTAAAGCTTTAATAAACCCAGTTCCTGTTGGCCAATCTTTATGAAATTTTTAGAGTATACTCCGGTAGTTGATGCTCACTACCACACAAAAAATCATGCATTTATCATTAACCCTTCCTGAGATACTGCATACACAAGTATGAAATGACTGGTTTCTGCTGCCACCTATGGACAGAAAATGACCTATTATTGATTGGTTTCCCGTCATTTGAATTTTGACAATTGTTGGCGTTTATAGTGGACAGTGTATATGTTACTAATATAAAACTTGTTGGTTCTTTTATCAAAGTTTACATCATATTTTTTTCGAATATCATATGTACTGTCAATAGTCAATATAGTGTCACAAGACATTTGAAAACGCGTTTATTATATAACAAAGCATTCAAAACTGGTCGGATTAGTTTTGAATGAAAGCTTATCAGTGGGGAATAAAAGTACTAAAAATTATAGAAAAGTTTCACTTTCTCTTGTTAAGAAAGGAATATCAAATAAAATTTCAAGACACAGTTGTCACACTAAATGTCACAAGAGATTTGATAGTTTGTGGGCTATATTAACTCTTGTAAATTAAGGCAAATTGACCTGATATTTTTATCATTTTATCTGCTAGTTGTGGTCATATATTGCTGAAAATATCACGGTTGGAAAATGCTTCTTTCGCAAAGCAGAGAGAAAAATGTTGTAAAAATGTCACAAGAGATTTCTATCTGCTTGTCACAAGAGATTTTTCTAAAAATTGGCATATTAGATTTTTATACAAATAACTATTTTGTAACTATGAATAAAGCATATAAAGGTCATATTTTGCGGTTTTCATGTTTAAATAGCTATCAAGACTCATACAAACTAACTCTATTTTATTTCTCACAGGTTATTAAATTTCGGTATAAGAGCATAATCTGAACATTGCTACTGCTTTGAAAAGCTGATGCTATAAATTTTAAAATAAAATGTAACTTAAAATAAATTATCCTATTTTCACTTCTAGTTCTAGATAAACTATGGCTTCTCACGTCAAGAAAAAGCGTCAAGATTATAATCGAAAATACTATCAAAAATTACAATACAAACGTGTTAAATCAGAATCATTTAATTCTGAATATATTCGAAAACAGAATGCTAGACAACAGAAATGTCGACGATTAAAGACAACAGCACAAAAAATATCAACGAATTCTACCGAATTAACAATTGCAGCTGCTCAAGCACCATCCAATACAACTGCACCACCAACAGTCAGAACAATCTTACGAAAAGCTGAAGGTATTCTTCGTCGACGAGCTAATACAAGAAAAATGAAAAATAAAAACGAAAAACTATCTAATGAAGTAAAAGTATTACGTAAAGAAAATTCCAAATTGAAGAGACTTTTGTCTCAACAACATTCAAAAGACAGTGAAACAAATGATATAACACCAGCTGCAACACCGACAAAATTATTTATTGATAATGTTAGTACAACTGCCAAAAAACGTGCAACTAAACGATTACTCAATAAAAAAGAAAATCTACCTCGTGGTTCTCTTTCAAAATTGAGAAAAAAATTAGGAATAAATTTGTCTAATAATTATAATCCACCATCTAGTACACCATCAATACTTCAGAAGGATATAGAAGAATTTTTATTACAAGATGATGTTACCAAACAAGCACCTGATAAGAAAAAACAATTACACGGGAAACAAATTAGATATTTATTGAACCATTTATCGACTATTCATCAACGGTTTATGACTGAAACTGGTAACAACTGTCATTATTCAACATTTACTCGATATGTTCCCGATTTTATCGTAAAACCAAGTGTCAATGACTGGGGTACATGTTTGTGTGCCATTTGTATTAATCCACAGATGAAATTAGAAAAACTACAAAATCTCAAGTCTCGACATTCAATTATAAAAACTGTTCTTATTGATGGTTTAACAGATATAACAGAGCTGGTGACGGATGAAATTAAAACAAAATATTTTATAAATAATTTAGCAACACTCAAACATGAACAGTTTAATATAACATATAGTGAATGGGTTAAGAAGAAAAATGAACAATCCAATGTACCCATTTCAACAAAAACTACAATTACTTCATCTATGGCAGATTTTGTAAACAAATTTGTGAATGAAATCGAGGTATGTTCATAGAGTTGTTTAAAAAAGAACATAATTCTATTTTTTTCATAGAATTTAACACACCATATTGACCGAGTGCGCCAACAATTTCGAGCAGCAAAGCAAGCGAAACAAATGGCAATCGAACAAGATGATACCGTTACTATACATTTAGATTGGTCGGAAAATTTCAACTTAAAGCAAGCGCGTCAAGAGAAAGGTAAATAACTGGATAGTCAATATCGACCTTAAGACTTAGACAGTACATTATATAGAATAGAATGTTACTCTGCTCATTGCACTACAAACGTTACCGTTCTCTTGAATTATTATCATCAAAAACTAAAATGTATTTTTTTAGCTTCGTATTATTATGAACAACATGTATCGATATTGAGTGGCTATTTGTGGAAGAAAAGTAATTGTTACAGTTTTGGCTCAATATCTGATGACACTAACCACATGGCCGATGCTGCCTGGACAGCGATACAACATATATAATACACTCCTACATTCGTATAGTCGAGAGCTAGCTTATTTTCTACAACACGACTATATATACTACTACAAATATAGTTCTTTGTGCGTATGATCTGATGCTCCTTAAATATATTTGAGTAAATTTGTAGTTTAACAAGCGTCTAATGTATATGAAAAAACTCACATTTAGGGACATTTTCATATAATTTTAAAATTGCTGTAACTCAGTCAATTGAAGAGTGGTAGTCGGGAAATTTTATACATATACTCCTGTCACCTAGTACAATAAGATACACGGCTCATAACCCCTAAAATCGAAAAAAAATTTTTCGTCGATATTTTCCTCAAAACGGTACAATAAACTTGCAATTCACTCATATATGTCCCAGGCAAAATTTCCTTTTTTTCTCTTTTTTTAGTAATAAAATAAAATTCGAATCTTTTCGAAAATGAAAGATATGTGCTTGTATATTTATATAATCGAATAGACTACAATTTTTAATTCTCTAAATTATAATAAATATAACAATGACCTCTATATTGTCAATAGATAATGAATCACGACAATGTTTTTACAAGCAAGCAGATCAATACATAAATTCATTTAATAGTAAATTCCAAGAAAAGGCAGTGATTACTAATAAAATGAATGAAAAGATAATCGTTTGTCTACAAAATAATTCACGTTTTATATCATGGTATCTTAATTCATTTCCATTACGTGTAACTGGAACACGTCAACTTTTATATGATATTAAATTTAGAAAACCTATTTTGATATATCGAAATATGTATGATATATATAAAAGGATTCACATTGAAACTGCATACGGTGGTTGAGATAAATGTCTCGATAGTTTAGTCACTAATTATAGTTGGTTTAACAAAGATTTATTACAGACATTTTAAAAAAATTGTTCGCCATGCCAAAAAAGAAAATCTATACTTAAACCGACGTTGTCGAAGGCAATCTTTGCATTAGGTTAGACAACATTAATGATTTTTATACGTCAAATTTATTAAAAATATTCAAAAAATATGAGATTTTTTTTTGATATTAATATATTTATCTTTCTATAGAAAATAAAATAGAACAGATTATGTATAGACTTTACATAGAAGTTTTATCACATTTCTGAATATTTTACTGAATTTATTCTTTTAATTAATATACTATTATCTCACGATTTGAAATTTACGACAGAAGTCCAAGTGGATCTCATTGATATTAGAACTCGGCTGGATGCTAGTTCTAATGGCAACATTTATAGATGGATCTTACAACTTAAAGACCATTTTACTAAATTTTGTTAGACAAGAGCTTTAAAACACAAAGAATCACGTGAAGTGTACTATTGTGTACGGGAAATATTTCTGATGTTTGCTCCACCACTTATTCTTCAAAGTGATAATAGAAAAGCGCTTATCAATGAATTAATAAATAGTCTACAAGTAGTTTTTCCAAGTGAGAATTAATATACTAATGCTATAACTATATAGCAATTTATGCATTTTAATTTCATAAAATACATATAATTATTACACTTAATTCTATTACTTTACAGCCTAATTATTTTTCATTTGTTTATCAAATATTATTTCTTTTTCGTAAAGATATGCGTATTGTTCATGGAAGACCTCGTCTTCCCCAAACTCAAGGTATTAATTGACGTACCAATGCTATTCTCATTGATATACTTGGTAAATCAAGAATTTATATTAAAATTCATGAAATCAAGTATCAGGAAGAGTTACACTAGTATTGCATTTTCAATTACATGGGATGCCAAAGAGAGAAATACGGTAAGTGATGATGCAAAAGGAAATCGTAAAAAATCAATTAAAAAAATAATAATAAAATGTACCGATAAATCTTGTTAAGATCTTCTCGTTGCGTGAGCTTATACCATTACCACTATTCTTCCTGTATACATTTTTTTCTTTGCATGTCTTTTGACTCATATAAAGAAATATTAACTGCTTTGCGTTCTCTTTCTCAGATATAAACTCTTTCTTTCTAAGAACATTTTTGTCAATTTTAAGCTAAATCTAATATATATTATATGTAATTACAAGTAACGCGTATGCTATAGGTTCGCGGGCCCTTTTCTGAAAGAAAATTTCCTATGATTATCATTAACAATAATTTTGATTTTGATTGCATGTCAAGGAAGAGAATCTGCTCAGGATCTACTGATCATAAAATCTTAATCGAACAAGGTTCATTTTTAATTTGAGGAATAGATGATCAGTCGCAGCCGTATGTCTAATTTTTTTAAAAAACTGACCTGGTTCAAAGAGTTTAAGTAGTTGTGATGCCGCATATTTGAGATTTTTTTCACTTTAAAAATAATTTGGGGAAAGCAACCTTAACCCTAGTCCTCCCAACATGGGTCATTTTTGACCTAGACGTAGAAATTTAGAAATGCAGTGTAATGTTTTCATAGTTTCGGGTTTAAAGGAATATCTATCATCTATTATGAACATAGAGCTGTTGCATAGTCTGAAATGAAACTCATTTCTCTTATTTCATCTCATTCAAATCTTCAATATAATATAGTACAATTTCCTCAGTATTTAACATAATACTAGGTACGAGAGCAAATTAAATTTTTGAATAAAATCTAAGACTCATACGCCATTTTAACTGTATATTTATCCCCAATCTGCTTAGAGATATTTATTGATTGGACTTTGGACTATCCAGTTATGATGATATATGAAACTTTAAAAAAATGTTATAATTGCTCTGCATTTGTTTGTAATGAACATGGTGTAAAGCAAATTTTTGTATTAGTGGTTCTAAATAAAGAACTAACATACTGCCAGTATTTTTCTGTCAAGCTCGATATAGCAGTAGCATCCTTTTGTCGAGATAGTAACCTCAAAACCGAGAAAATCATTTACAGAAGCGTAAATTGCTATTTTAGTGCGTAAAAGAGCACGGGAGGACTAGGATGAATATTTCTAAATAATCAGAAAAATTGATGCTTTGAAAAATATTGATCGATTTTTCAAAGTGTATATCTTGAAATGGTTCGCTAAACGTTTACTCAATAGACGTTGTACCATTTTCAAAAATAGATCTTAAATTCGAGTTTATCATCCTTAGTTAAGTCTAACCAAGTTTATTACAAATATCCGATCGTATTTAATTGTTCAAGATTTCATATTTTTTAATCCTGAACTCAAACTCATTTGAACAAAACGAACAGACAAATATTCATGACTCTAAACGCGATATTTATCGCTACTCAATTGTTTCTTTGAAAAAATACAACTAGATGTCGTTCAAATGTTTCACTTTTTTCAGCTAGTTTAATAGACACAACCAAATAGGGATATGTTTGGAATCACCCCGAACCACGATCATTTGAAAAAACAATATTCATTTAAAATGCTACAATCACGGACAGCTTCTAAGGATTGTGAGGGTCGTACAACTATATCTATTCTTCTTCACGCCACATTTGTATTCACAAGTCTTTTATTGAATAGATCTTGTTACGTCAAATATGTAATTAAGATTTGTTTGCAGCTCAAGAAACAAATCACTTGACAATTTCTCAAAAAACTTCAAATCTCACTTATTGAATTTAGAATAAATCTTTCCAATCAACATCTAATCGTTTGTCGGCCTCTCTTCGATCGGCCACTCACGGCTAGTTGTTACCATATATGGTCTATTGTTCTGTTTACACTGTGAAAAAGGGCATCTGAGTCAACCGTTTCCCTTAAAAAAATGTCCCATAAATCTTTGAAAAGTTCATTTTGATGTCAAGTACTCTTCAGGAGTTTAAAAATCAAAACGTTTTTGGCAGTGAGAGTATATAAAAATGAAACGGGTATGGAATACATATTTAAGGGTTTGCTACTCAACGTTTTCATCAAACCAGTTTATTCTTGTACCGACAAGGACACATTATCCAACGCTTTTGTTAAAAGCATATATTTTTGTACACATAAGGGTGGGTCACTCTAAAACACTAGCACAAGAGTTTATTATTCTACACATAACTATAGATCATTCGATCATTGCAGGAAAACAGTAGATCACTCTAGAGTTTTAGATAACGAATTTATTATTGGACGACAGATGGCAAGTTGTTCTACAAACTTTTAAATAGCTCTTTAGTCTACGTTTATTTGGGAAAGATTTATTATTTACATTGCTAACGGTAGATTGTTTGACCGTTAGATAAGAAAAGGGTTTTATATTCTACGACTGAGGGTAGATTAGTTCACAGTTCGATGAGAAAAAGTTTTGTATTCTACAACTGAGGTAGATCATTCTAAAGATAGGTAAGAAAGAGTTTTCTACTCTATGATTGAAGGAAGACTTTTTGCGGTAAGTTTTTTTACTGTTTTATAAAGCGCTAGCCTTGTCAACTTGTAAGTCAACCTCGTACACAAAAGTCTTTTTTAAATTATCAAAATTTCTTTACTTCAAACCGATAAAACTTCATTATACATACACATTAAAATTCAATAGGGACTATTTTCTCAAACCAAAACCCACCATTTAACTCTTGAAAGTATAAAAAATTGTTTTAACCAAATCAGAAGCTCCCAAACCCACTCTTTAGATAATGACATAATTATTTTAAAATAGCTATGAAAAATCCGAAATACTCATTCTCGCTTCTTAACACGTACTGATAAGTCGTATTTTGTCTTTCCTTTCTATTCTCTACGTATTATATAATCTCGCTTACACTGCGTGATATATTTTTGTACTTAAAGTTCATAATTATATTATTACTGGTAAATCAATTAATGTACCATTATCAACTGGTTTTAATCAACAAAAATGTCAATGTCAACATTCTATTAATGTCGCAAGTGAAAATGTTCTTTTGAACTCAAGTTCGATTAGTCATCAACATACTTCTACTAGTGGAACTTCTGAAGTACAATTAGTTATTTCTCCAACACGTCCATCACGTAGATGTCCTTCTAATGCTTTTAATGATGGTGATTTTCAAGATGTATCTTATCAAAAATCAAAACAGATAAACAATCAAAGTGGTAGTGAAATTCGTTCTCAATTATTACATTATCATAATGTTGCTGATACAGTTAATGATAATGTGAATATGAATTTAAATGTTAATAATCATGTTACTACTGCTTCATCAGTAATTTCAAATAATTTTCCAACAGGTCATAATCAACACCTTCAGCTCGTTATGCGTTGACACGTTTTCCTTTTCCACCACACATAGTACGATTTAAATCTACCAATGTTTCAATTACTCATTTTAAAGCAGAGGTGATCAAGCATTATAAATCTGATCATAATCTTACTA
>CAJNOI010000457.1:0-28986 GCA_905250115.1 Adineta steineri | reverse complement strand
CTATCAGTCGAGGGTCCAGCGAGTCGCTCCGACGCGCGTTACTTGTATTTAAATGGACTCTAATATATTCGTATTCCATATAACGCGCGATGCAAATGTATCCGTACAAATGTCAAGACCTATTGTATATAAACGGAAAGTGCTAGAAGCCTAATTCTTTCACCCATAGATAGAGCAAAGTTTGTACTTTAAAATGTGTATTTCCAGAAAAATTTGGTGCGTACTTTAGACCTTCAAATTTTAAAACTGTTAATACGATTAAAAATGGCTTGTAACTTTTTAGTTTTTTTTGAAACTTTTTCTTGTTTTAACTTACATTATATGGGCTAAAGAAAGAGTTGAGTGAGTTAAAACTTGAAGACAGAAGTCTATACACTCTATACTATAGATTCTAGTTCAACTGACACTATATTTTCTAATTTTTGCGTTATCATGGTAGTCACTAGTTAGCATTTTACACGAAACTGATAGATTGTATAGTTTTTGACAATAAACTTCTAAAATTTGTAACGTCACAAATCTTAAAAATGTCTGAAAGATGTGGTTTTTCAAGCTCTACAAAAATCTGTATGAAACTTTAGGATAAGACATTGCATTCAGCTCACGAAGAACAGAAGACAGAATGAGCGCAAAAACAGTATCTCGCCCCAATTTTGCCATATTTTGGTCATAATCAAACGCTTTTAAAACTCGACAGGAACAGATCCATTTGGCATGAACTTTTCCAGTATTAAAGCTACGAAGCCGCTGACTATTTATATCCAAGTTTAAAGCATTAAAACTAACACAGATCGAACGCATGAAAAAAATCCCAAATTTTACCTTGGTTACAAGCCATTTTTAATGGTATTAAAAGTTTTAAAATTTGAAGGTCTAAAGTACGCACCAAATTTTTTTGGAAATACACATTTTAAAGTACAAACTTTGCTCTATCTATGGGTGAAAGAATTAGGCTTCTAGCACTTTCCGTTTATATACAATAGGTCTTGACATTTGTACGGATACATTTGCATCGCGCGTTAAGTATATTCATATTATTCATCCAATCAAATGTTACAACTCAGAATTAGATATACTGCATAGCTTTGAATTTTCTCTAAATTGTAGCTGTCGATTTAATCATATGAAGTGCGTTTGTATTAATTTCTGACCATTCAAATACGTAGAAACTTGTTTTTATGAAGGCGTATACACTAGAGACAACTATGAAATGAACCTTAGCGTATGTCAACTAGCATCGTTATAAAACCAGTCGAAAAATAATAAGAGAAATAAAGAGGAAAAACAATGTTGGCAATAATTGTAGGCCTCTTTTAGGATCCACCAGGATCCACTAGGATCCACCAGGATCCACTAGGATCCATCAAGATCTACAAGGATCTATCAGGATCCACTAGGATCCACAGGATCCACAGGATCCATCAGAATCTCTTAGGATCCATTGGGATCCAAAAAATTCAGAGGATCCGGGGATCCAGGATCCGCTTTTTCCCCCTTGACCTGTTGTATATGCATGATTCAGATCATGAAGAAACACTTTCATTGATGGAAAGTCAAATATAGCATGATGAAAATTGAAGATAATCATATCTTTATCGGAAAGGATGTTGTTTGAAGAGGTTTGTTTGTAATAAACAAGATGACATCGAAAGACAAGACCTTGAGCAAGATCGAAAAGTTGAGGGTTACATTTCTCATTTTTCACGATGTTATTGAGTTGTTCTTCTGATTCATAAATACTTTCGATAAAGATAAATTGTTTATTGTTATTATCGTTCAAACTAATAACTTGTTGCATCAATAGATTCTTTTCGATATCAAAGATAAATGATGTATGAAGTGATTGATGTTTTGTCACGACTAGTTGAAGAGCGTGCCAAAGTTTCTTTACCGATAATGTATGTTCGGCATGAAGACAGTAAACAAAAGGCATGTTGTAATTAACCATATGTGGTGTATTAGTATCGAAATAAGTTTGTTCACCAAGTAGTAGATGAACTTGTGCAAATGATGCTGGTGCTATAAGGATGAAGCATCGACTAAAATTAAACTAGAATACTAGATAGATAAACACAGGTCGCAGCGATTTGATTCAATGTTCCGTTGTTCTCTTTTTTTCGTTAATTAATATAATGATTGCTGAGCTTATCAAAGATAAATTTCATTAGTTAGTCGAAAACAGTATAACTCATTATATGAGAATATTCGAAACAAGATCAAAATGCTTAGAACTTTTCATGTTTGATATCATGTTCACTTGGTCTAATATATTTAATTTAAATTATCTCTATATCCAGAAACATGCAAGCGTTTTTATTGTACTAATGCTGAATAATGTCACACTGTATGTTATCATAGATAGCATATATGTAAAAAAAAACATTGTATACATAAGTATAAAACATCTGAATGACATCCGGGACGTACTATTATTCAACTATCCACTTACATTTTAGAACCTGTTTTTCGACTGTCCAAAAACATATTAACAATATTTTTAATTATTTCAGTCATAGAGATGCTACAGGTACGACTAAGTAAGCTTGACTGAACTTATTATCGATCTAAACATCTTTTTAGTATATATGTGTTAGAATCATGACTAGTGGGAATTAAGACCTCAAATGACTGATGCTCTCAGGCGCAACTTAGATAAACTGTTTTTATCGGTAAAAGCAATTTTTCTCTGAAACTTATATGGATGTGTTTTAGATGAAATGATTTAAATTTAAAAATAAGTAACAAGCTATCTGATATTAAAATAGATGCCATTACCCATGTAATTTACATAAGTAACAAATTGTCCGAGTAATTTTCATGTAACCTAGAAAATCAATTGGATCCTTATGTCATCAAATTTAATATAAGATTTGAATCAAGATTTGAATCAAGATTGAAATATTTTCTTTTCTGAAATAAAAGTGAATTTGAGTTTTTATTTCATAATTTATTCTTATAAGCACAACTGTATTTCTATGTCTACGTTAAATATTCTATACGTTCTTAGTTATTTTTTCTATCTAATAAACTAAAAGATTTATGAATGACTTCATGAGCTGTTTTTATAACTTCTCTTGATCATAATTGATATTAAAATAGTTCTGTTTCGATATTATCATCGTTAAATACTGAATGGTTCTATGTAACATTTGAAAAATAGAGAAAACTATTTCATAATGTGGATGATATCCAGAGATCACTTGTTAATTATATACATTGAAGTGTATTCTTTTTGAGTGTAGTTAAAAATCATTGATGAACTTAAATAGTACTATGAAACATCTCATCTATTAATTAGACAAATTTCAAAGAACTTTATAACTTTCTTCGTTTTATATATACTGATTTATTCATTAGTTTTAGGTATGTTACGGAAACTTTTGCCCGAAAATATATATTTTGGAGACTTTCACTCAATAAGTTAAAGGAACTCTTTTGACGGTAATCATCATGCATATATTGTACGTTAGGAATACATCACTATATGGCTCATTTAAAAAGCTTGTATTATCTTGTTATATATTGTCTCTCTGCTTCTTTTCAACACATTCTATCGATCTATATATCTTTAGAAATAATAAAAGATTGTGTGAACGCATTTCTTAAGCTTTCATGTAGATAACTGTCGAAGTAAAGTCTATCTTAAACGCACCACTCAAAGGTATGAAGAAATTTGAAATTAAATCCTGTTTAGGGGAGTTCAAATAGTATTGTTAAATTAACTGAGCCAAATCAGCACACAAAATCGATATCTATGTCAGTGATGGATCTGAGATTGTTATGATGACGGGGGTAGGGGGGGGGGGCAATTTCAGTCAAAACTGTGTAATTTTCAACATTTGACATGCCATCTGTTGGTTTTCGGCCCATTCTTGCTGGAAGAAATCGAAAAAAATGAGATAGGGTGTAATCGTACCAAAGGAAAAAAGTGACACTCTCATACTTCCGTACTTCTCTTGTTCTCTCATCATACTCCCATGTATTTCCTCGTAATTAATGTTTACATGAGCTCGATTGATCATCAGAATCTAATTTATCAGGATATCAAGAAACTGATGACGAGTGTTAGGATTAGATTATCAAGACTTACCAATATAACACTTATCATTGTTACAAACCACCGCCTTCTCAACTAACTCTAGATGTATCGGATTTAAATATAAAACAGTAAATATCCAAATCCAAATCAAGATTCTTTTCTAATTTATAAGTCTTCTAGTAAAACCTAGGTTATAATAGCAAATTTTAGAATACTATCAGATTGCAAAAACGAGTTTTTGATACCTCAATACATTATTCGCTATTCTGTTGTAATGAAAGGCGTCTACTCGTCACATATAAACTCAACAAAAAAATGTTTTCTGTAGTCATCTATGAATTTAATCCAAGACATAAGATATTAATACACTTTGAGTGCCACATATCCAGCAGACTTTCCTTTTCACAATACTTAGCAGGTAAATATTTGTAATAAAATGACCGATACTTTTGAAAAACATATGTACTTCAGATAAAAACACCCATGAACAAAAACTTATATGACAAGTAAAACTTACCCCGGTTTTTAATACTTGATTGTCGGCAGAACGCAACATCTTGCATCTCTTCCAGTTCATTCGATAATATAAGGTCAAGTCGTGATATAGTTGTCCAACATGTATCGAAGAGTTTTTCCATCGACGTTGATGGAAACACTTGTTCACAAACATATTGAAATCTTTGAGTTAAGGTGAAAATCGTTCTTTGATCAAATAAATCCTTTGAACAAACAAAACAACAAGACAACTGATTATCATCTGATGATGAATTATATATAAAGTTTAATGAGAAGTCAAATTTAGCCATTTCATATGATTCATTTAACGACACTTCTTGTAAGTTGACACCATTCAAATATAATTCACTAACATCTTCTGATAAAGTAATAAAATCGAACATTGTTTCAAGAAATGATACATTTGATTGAGTGAGATGCAAATCACTAAGAATATATTGAAGTGGATAATGAGAATGTTCAAGAATTGATAAACATTTTTCTTGGACATATTTAACTACCTCATCAAATGACCACTGAGGATCAAGTTCAACACGATATGGTAATGTTGATACAAACATTCCTATCATATTCACTAATTCACTTCGATATCGATTAGCATTAATCGAAGAAATACATAAGTCAGTTTCACCATGAGTTAGTTTGAATATGAAAACATAAAATATGGCTAATCCAAGTTGAAAAAGTGTGAGATGATGTGATGATGCATAGTTTAGAAATGATGCACATATTTCATCATCAAAAGTGATTTGAGCTGAAGAGGCTAAACCTGATCGTTGTTGATCAGCTGATGAACGTAGTCGATCAACAGGTAGTGATAACTGGCGTACAAGATTATATCCTTTGAGTTCTAATTGCCAAAACTCTTGAGATAATGTCATATCCATTATGTGTTCATAAATAGAATAGTCAATATATTGAAATGAATTGTCATCTATAGAAAACAAGTCATCAGATTGATAAGCAAGAGAAAGATCACGAAGCAAGATTGATGTCGATGCTCCATCAAACATTGCATGATGAATAGTAAATAATATTAGATCATCTTTAGTCAATAGATCATCATTATTCTGAGTGAATAAATCGTTTGATTGTTCACGACGAAGAACATGACAATTAACAACATGTCCTATTGATAAATCAAATAAATCTGATTGATTTAGAATCTTCTTCACAATTTCATTCTGTTTATGTTCTTGATCAGGAAGATTAATTATCGAAAATCTAGAGAAGTTCTTATCATTCATAATAGCATCTGTATGTAAACAATGTTGAATAATAATACCATTTGCATCAAGAGAGAGTACTGTTCGAAGAATTTGATGTTTTGTAATGATAGATTGAAATGCATGTTGTAATCGTGAAATAGATATATGATCATTCATAGATGAAATTCGATAAAGTAATGGAATAACATACATGTTAGCATTGTTATCTGTTGACGAAAATCGAATTTGTTCATCTAAATAGATTCTTTCTTGAGCATAAGATGCTAGAGCTGAAACGAAAAAAATAAAATATTGTTTTTAGAAGTAACTATGAAAAGTTGTTTTACCTTGGGCGATATGTAGCGGAAGCCACTGATAATCATGATTATCCTGTTTGATACTTTTGATTTGCTGAATAAGTTGAGCATGATCGATGATTGTTGGATGTTGAAATAGATCAGTAATAGAAAGAGAATTCATTTCTAGATGAAATTGTGTTTTATATTGATGAAAGAGTTGCATAATGACAAGTGAATGACCACCGATACTGAAGATATTCGTGTTAGTCGAGATTTGTTTTTGTTTTAATAAATCGCACCAAATATGATGAATGATGATTTCATTGTCATTCGTTGGTAATAGTAGCTCATGATGAATAGTGAGATGCATTGATGAAAAGTTAGGTGATGGAAGAAGTTTTCGATCTATTTTTCCGTTTGCATTCAAAGATAGTTTATCCAGAATAATAAAGGAAGATGGAATCATATGTGGTGGAAGATGAGATTGAGAATGTTCACGTAGTTGTTCTTCATTGATATGAGAAGATTGAACATATGCAACTAAATAATCATCATTCCATTTCATGACAACACACGCAGAGATAGAAGTAATGTTAAGCAAACATCTTTCGATTTCACCAAGTTCAATTCGTTGTCCATGTAATTTGATCTGATAATCTTTTCTTCCTTGATAATGAAGAAGACCATTGCTATCCATTCTAACCAGATCACCGGTTTTATACCACATCTCCCCATTGATGTTGGTTATTGCTTTTGCTGTCAAGTCATCACGGCAAAAATATCCAGCAAAGATACCTACACCACTCACAGACAGTTCCCCTTCGTGACCAATGCAAACAAACTGTGAAAACTCGTCCAAAATGTAACATTGATAGTTGGGTAGAAGGAGACCAACAGGAATGCTTGTTTGATCTTTGGTCAAACCAATTACATAACAAGCACAATTGATAGTGATTTCAGCTGGACCATAATGGTTTTGAATTCGACATCGCTTTTCAACTGACTTTTGAAATAGCCTAATTTGTTTAATATTCACAGCTTCTCCTACAACCAATGAATTCAAATATATCGTTAATAATTTAGAGATTGTGTAAACAACTACTAACCTCCACTGCATAGAGATCGTAACCATTTTACTGCTGCTGGACGCTTATTTGTAGTGAGAAAGTTAAATAAACTAGTCAGAAGCGACGGAACTGCATGCATGACTGTGATCTGCTTTTGATCGAGTACACTAACAAGGTATTCTAGATCCATATTGCCTTCTGGTCGAAGCATCACCAATGTGGCTCCGATAGCCAATGTACCAACTAAGCTTAGCAGATGATTGTCAAAAGAACAACGAGCCATCTGTATTATTGTATCAAACTTTGTTACTGTACCGGTATACACAAAGGAGTGCATAAACTCAGTGAAGTTTCGATGGCGTAACTGAACCTATTTTAAGGAAAAAAGTGTAAGAAAATACATCAAAAGAAACAGTTATTATATTAACGGCTTTTGGAATGCCAGTTGAACCACTTGTGAAAATTACAAAGACAACATTTTCTGGTGTTACAAGAACATCTGAAAGTTTGTTTAAATTAATTTCATAAGAACTATCTTCAAGGTGAATAACGGAGTCAATATTAAAACTCAGAATGCCGGAGCTGAAAACGGCTGCTGTAGTTGAATGAACCATGACTAACCGACTATGAGCCTGATTGACAAGAACCTGCAGACGTTGTGGAGGATCCCTTGATGAAAGTGGACAATAAGCACCGCCAACCAAAGCTATTGACAATATACCAATGACCTAAGAGGAACACATTACACATGACACCGTTTTAAGAAAAAATCTTCTAAAGATATTTACCATCGAAAGACTTCGCTCGACACATTGACAAATGATTTCCCCTCGCGTGATACGATATTCATTAAGAAGAGTTAACGATAAGACTTGAACATAATATAGAAGTTCACAATATGTTAATGATTGTTCATCTAATTCAACAACTAGTTTCTGTGGATTCTTTATTACTTGATATACAAATTCATGATGAATACAAGTGAGAGGAGATGCAAATGATACTTGTGTGTTGTTCAATGATTGCATTAGATATTGTTCATTTGATAATGTTAATGACAGTTCATAGATTGGTTTGTTCGTTTGATCATCAACAGATGTAAATAATTGTTTCAAGATTGAATGAAAACGTTGAGATATCTTAGCAATTGTTTCTACATTGAATAAATCAAGTGATGCATTGATTGTGCATGAGAGTTGATTGATATTGAGATCATGTTGGATTAGAAGTGAGAAATCATACTTATCTGTAGTCACATTATCATTAATATTCATTGTGGAAGGTATGAAAGAAAGTCGACTATCTCCAATCATTATTAGTTTGCTGTCAGCTCTTGTGACAAATGATAGAAATTGAAATGATATATCAAGAAATGCAGGTTGTGAAACACTTGGATGCTGATTGAGAATATGCTGTAGTGGAAAATATGAATATTTCATACTATTGCTTGTTATCTCTCGAACATAATCGAGCAGACGATGAAAAGACCAGTGAGGATCTAATTGACATCGTAATGGAATAGCATTGTTAAACAGTCCAATAATAGATTTTAATTCATCTCTATAACGATTGTCGATATTCATTGAAATGCATAAGTCTTTTTCACCATTTGTTAACTTAAATAAGAAGATAAAATAAGTAGCAAGTGCCAGATGTTCAGGTTTGATGTTGTTTGATAATGCATGGAGAAGAAACTGATGTGAAAGATCTTGACCAAAATCAAACGAGATCGATGTTGCTCGATTAGTTCGATATTCATTCATAAGACGATATCGATCATATGGCAATGATAAAGGTTGATCGAGTTTACAATCATAAAGTGTATCAAGCCAAAATATACTTGCACCAGTCATCGACATTTGTTGTTCGATAACAGCATCTAAATAAGAAGAAAGAAGCAGTTTAATTAGAACAAGGAGTTGAATATACTTACAATCGATATAACGCAGAGTAGTAGTATTATCAGTTGTGAGTTGACCTGTTTTGTAAGCTTGATCAAGATCGTGAAGAAATATATCCATTGATGGATAATCAAAGAAAGCATGATGAAAATTGAAAATAAGTGTATCTTTGTCCGAAAGGATGTGGTTTGAAGATATTTGTTCGTAGTAAATAATATGACATCGAAAGACAAGACCTTTGAGCAAGATCGAAAAGTTGAGGATTGTATTTCTCATTTTCGATGATAGCATGGAGTTGTTCCTGTGTTTCATAAGTGCTTTCAGTAATTGTGAACATGTCATGATTTATACGTTGTTGAATAAGAACTCTTTGCATAAGTCTATTTTTATTAGAATCGTAGATGAGTGATGTATGAAGTGATTCATGTTTGTTGATAATTTGATGTAATGCATCCTGGAATTGTTTAACTGATAAAGTATTATTTGAAGAGAGATGATAGATAAAAGGCATGTTATAGACTTTGATTTGTTCTTTTTCTCGATCGAATCGTGTTTGTTCTTGAAACCAATAACATATTTGAGCATATGAAGCTGGTGCTACAATAAAGACGTTTTTATCGAGTGGCACTAATTTCTGTTGGTTCTAAAAACGACTTAGAAATTGTTTCAGTCATTATTTAACGGTTTTGTATAGGATCCTAGAGAGAGCACCTAATGTTGTCGGTGAAGAGATGAGCTCGTGATTATATTCATGCTGTATATAGTTCGGCTATGCACACTATCTTAAAATATTTCACATATAATCTACTGGGTGATATAATATAGGACGTAATTTTTATTGTATGATTTCTGATACTATTGTAATAAAATTAACTGAATTATACACAAATATGACTTTGGTCAGAGAAGTAAACGATAATATAGAATGAAAAATTCTTATCGACTAGATAAATGAGAATATATACTTTCATAGTAGATTATTTTTTGAAAATATGTCGAAAACGGGAAGAAAACCAGAATTATTAAAAAGAACTTTCAAAACCTTTGCATGCGCACTGACATCGAAATACTTATTTGATTATACTCAGGTCTCTCATGGGACTGATCGATTCATTCGACGGATGATTATACTGATAATATGTGGATCAGTATTTTATTAGTCTATCCACACCCTCAAAATAAGAATCATTTCGTTTATCACAGAGAGAATATATTAAGCCTTTATAATCCAATTACAGTAATATGTATCTATTTTCTAATAATATTTATTAAGGAAATATCAGAATGCTTTTATTTTACATCATGAGCAGGTTCAACAGCAAATGTTCATTGGAGTTAAACCGTGTGGTTGGTACTTGGTATATTAAAGCGGATTAGCTGACGTAAGGTGTAAGTTTAAATCGATATGAAGAACTGTAAAAAAAAGACTTTTGGAAAGTACCTTGGAGTATTATCACTACACTAAACCTAGACACTGAAATTATTTATGATTACTTAAAAATGAAACTGGAATTATTGTCAAGCCTTGGTGTATCTTATTATTTTCTGCTATACATATTTTTTCTTTGTAATACAAGAAGTCTTACAAGTTAGAATAAACAACTAATTATTATCATTTTTAAAAGAAAAGAAATAAAAAGTTTTCCTAATTCAGATAATTGATACTTGAGTCCAAATGATAGTAGTAGTTATCTAATTTTCGACAGAATATAAATGAAGTCTCAAAATACTTTGAGAAATAATCAATAAATTTAAATCCTATGTTTAATGTAGAACTCAAGTAATAATATCCTATTACTATTACGGTTAGAAAGATAAAAGATAAAATTTTATTGATAACTCGAAATATATTTCAATTTGGATTTCTCTTCGTAGACATCGAAAACATAACAAGTTAATAGTTACTGATAAAAAGATTTTACTGTTGTATAATCTTAGATAGTTGGTTTAAAACAGAAGTATATCTATAGCATCTAACATGTAGGAGCCCATCCATTATCTTAGATAGTTTCTAAAATATTGGTTGTCATTCAATGTATTATTATTATCATTCTATTTTTGAAAGCTCTAAGTTATAGCCCAGGTGATAAGTATTACAGTTGAGGTTTATGGTTTCATTACTATCGTACAGATATACTTCTATCTTTTCTTGTTTTTGCATTTTTTTTCTTTCAGAAAATTGATTTACATTCAATAAACTAAGATCAATAGTATATTGGATACTATTTTTAGAGCTCATTTATTTTATATCTTTGTTTTTTATTTAGGTTTCGAACATGTTTGTAAAAATTCAGACGTTTCATCTATGTTTTCGATTGTATTCTCACTTACGCAATGTGTCTTGCATGCATATTTAAATCAACATCTTTACAATATGCTGAGAACATTGTAATAATTTAAACCGAAATTAAAATAGAGAGATCGGCTATGAGAGCTCTTTGTTTATAATATTAAGTTTACTCTATTTCGATCAAATACAGTAGAGAAGGTTATGCAAATTAAGAGACGCATAGTTTGTGCTTTGTTAAAAAGCGGTACGCCTCCTTATGTCACAGTGCCACTACAAAATCTTAATTATGTAAGCAAAAATACTTTTTATTAAATCAAGTCTTTGATATATGAATCTTGTTTGCAATCATTATATGCATTTTCTTAATCTGTAAGTTTTGTTTCAGATAAAACTTATTGCTCATTAGGTAATATGGTCACAAAACTATTCGTAATATGTGAAAATCAATATATTAATTTTAGATTACCAAGAATTCCAATAAGTGTATAATAGCTTATACTGTGTAAAAAAACAAGCGTAGAATAATAGACCCTACAAAAAGGTTTACTACTTTCAAGAGCCCTACATAAATCTTTTTCAAAAGCTCTAGTTGGGCACATGACATTTTCATAAACTATTGTACGACATATCAATTCTTTCCAGTCTTTACAGTTTTATCAATGTTTATCTATTGCTACAGGTAATAAACCTTTAAGGAGCTATTTAAAAAATAATAAATGTTCGAAAGTTTGTGAGAAACGATAGTCAGCCTTCGAAGAATCTATCATCTTTGGAAATGGATAAGAATTAATAAAAATGCAATGTAAAATAAATTCTTTAAATGATTAGTGAGAGTTCATATATCCTATTAAAGTCTGTTAAAATATCATGTACGTTAAAAGGGTTTATGAAATAACAGGAGGATTTTTCATAATAATAAACGCTTGTGAGAATTTCGTTATTCTACGTTTACTTTTTACAATGTATTAGAAGAGAATATAAACATAAAAGCGCTGTGTAGTGCTGATGGTTGATGACCACTGATTATATTTTAGGCTTTAGATCAATGTATTCACTATTGTCATAGTATGAACGATTTTAGAGTGACTCGCTTTTCTTTTAATTATGCCCATATTAAGAGACTATCTATTTTCTTAAAGCAATCAAATGCTCTGAACATAACAGATAGTTCAATGAAGATTAATCGTTAACCGAAACCTATTTAAACATCAACAGTTTTATTTCGTGAATAATCGGAAAGAGAATACAATAATTGAAACGTAAATATGAGCATTGCAGGCGTTCCGACACATTTTCTATAAAACAACTGACGTGGATATATTTTATTAATTAATTGGTTCTCTAATGTTTTCAAGAACTTAAAAGAAACCTCAATTCCATTGTTTACATAAATACGAGCATCGATTTCTGTTGGTCAAGAGACATTACGTACTTCTGAGCTTTGATGCCAATACAAAAGTTAGAGAAACTACACCAACAAAAATATTTATATACAGATGAGCATATAAGATATAGTTTTTGATCTGCAAAACGCTTCTCTTACAAACTTCAAGTATCAATCACTATAATAAAACTATGTTTGGAATAGTAAATATCACTGACATAAAAGTTTCTCGTTCGCATTCTTATCGCAGTAAGATAATAGCCTCATCCCATATGCATATATTAGAATGCATGTAGTACTCTAGCTTTTGCCACAAACAGATGCGAGCTGATTGTTTTTCTGTTATTTACTTTTTTACTAGAGGTAAGTCACAGTCAATGTTTCCTCTATATTTAACTTTGGATTCAATAATTTATCTAATTTTCTAAATGCACATGAAAGTGTTCTTCAAATTTCAATTATAAACTACGATGTAAATAAACTTTAAATTCTGTTTTGTAGAATATCCACTTCAAACAAACTAAATTATTTTAAAACTTTTATTATTCATTCGTTGAATTTGAGATATTCAGTAAGTCCTTGATTTTGTAAGTCATAGAAATTCTACTTCGTTTTCACAGATGCTTGATATTCTCATATTAGTATTTTATTTTCTTATTGTACACTGTTTGATTCAAAAAATCTTTTTCTTTTCTTCCTTTTCTTTTCTTCCTTTTCCTTTCTGAAATAAATATACAAAAACATCACTGGAATGTTTTTATTTATTGATTTTCTAAGTGATACAAACTACTAATTGTTTAGTTATGTCCAAACTATTACTGATCAATTAAGAAGAAATGGAAGAATCTTTTCAGTTAGAATAACGTGTTCATAGAAAGACGAATTGATTTTAATGAGAAATAAGTAAATATACATAACAAATAGCTGAATTCTTGAAAGAAGTAGTATGAGTTCTATGGAATAATAAAACTTTGAAAAGCAACCCAGAACTACTATAGTATCAGTTTCCGATAGTCATTTTCTTTGCACTGACATACAGACTTTGGACAAGATTTAACCTCTCTACAAGAATACATATGTAATATTGTGATATTTCATGAAGCTTCTATCTCTTGCATGATCATGCAAAAATAGTTTATGCTAGTTTCTATGAGAATACAGCTTATATACTATCTCGCATGTTTTATTTAAAGAGAAAAGCTCGCTCGTTCAAATGTCATAGAATCGTTTGTTCTTATTCTATATCTTCAAAAGCTTAGCGACATGAAACCACATTGAACTAATATTTAATTATGAAGATCAAACGTTACTTTATAGCCTGATAGTTTCACCAAACTCTAAGCTTTCTCTACCGTTTTGTCATCCAAATATTTACTCATGATAAATTCACGAAAAATGAATCTTGAGTTTGGGTTCTGCAGAACAAACTGAAAAACATCCTCTATCTAATTCTCATGAGGTAACTTTATACAGAAAAATTGTAGCTTAGGTAAAATCCTAGACATACGTTAAAAGAAAATATTCTTCAAAAATATGTCAGAATGATTACCAAGATTTCAAAAAGACTCTCCAAGCACTCATGTTTTTCACGACAAATCCGTCATATACTACAATTCTGTCTTCTCCTATAAAATTAAACTGATCCTAGAGTGAGTGATAATTCTTTCGAAAATGGATTCAAAAATCAAATATGTCATCACTACATGACTTCACAGTATGACTATCACTATTCTCCTCGATTTTAAGAGAAAATTTACTAAGGATATGGAGTAATACATGATGTTATTTTTCCTAGAAAGATATCCGTTATATGGACAGATCAAAATTGTAGTTGTGTACATATGCAGGGAATATGTATGATTATGTATAAAATCAGATGGATTGAAACTTATTATAGAACCAAGCATGTATTTTAAGGAACTATTCATAACAAAGAAACAGTGACTATGATAATTAAATTATTGAGAAAGAATTATGTTGTTTGAATCAGAAAAATATATGATCATTTTTTTGAGTGTTATTGACATACGTCAATTTGTCGGATTTAATTTTGAGTATTTGAAGAGGCATAGTTACAGATAAAATTCAAAAAATTTACCTATACAATCAACTCCAATCATCCTTCTTAGCTGTAAAACGATAAGTACTAAAAAAACTTTGTTCTTCCTTCGATGCTTTGATATTTTGATTGAACTTAGGCATGCTAATGTTAGTATTGGGAATAAGCAGAATTGAGTGAATCGTAAACTTTGACAGAGTTTATCTTTATATTTATAATATCGTCATACTACTACTCCTAATATAAGAGAAGAACAGTGAAAGCTTCTCACGAATTAAACGTTTGTCGATATATCATCAGAATAATTGCAAAAATATTTCTACATTGTCTTGGTTTCAACTTTAACATTAACCTCAAAAGAATCCAACTTCATAAAACAGTGAATAGACATACCTTCATTCAAAACACTTGATTGTCGACAAAAAATAATATCCTTGAGTTCATTAACTTCTACTGGTAGGATAAGATCAACTTTTGATATAGATGTGTAACATAAATCAATGTAATATGTACTTGATTTCGATGAAAAGAGTTGCTCTAAAACATGTTGGAATCTTCGACTTATGACTGTAACAGTTGTTTCATCAAATAAATCACTTGAACAAACAAAAGAACAAGACAAGTGATTATCATCTAATGATGAATTGTATATAAAGTTCTACGAGAAATCAAATTTAGCCATTTCATATGATTCTTTTAATAACACTTGCTCTAGATTGACACCATTCAAACATAAATCATTAACACCTTCTGATATAGTAATAAAATCAAACATTATTTCAAGAAATGATACATTTGATTGAGTGAGATGTAAATCCGCAAGAGTATGTTGTAGGGGATAATGAGAATGTTCAAGAATTGATAAACATTTTTCTTGTACATATTTAACTACTTCATCAAATAACCAATGAGGATCAAGTTCAACACGATATGGTAATGTTGATACAAACATTCCTATTATATTCACTAATTCATTTCGATATCGATTAGCATTGATAGAACCAATACAAAGATCAGTCTCACCATGAGATAATTTGAATAGGAAGACATAAAATATAGATAATCCAAGTTGAAAAAGTGTGAGATGATGTGATGATGCATAATTTAGAAATGACGTGCATAATTCATTATCAAAATTGATTTCAGCTATGGATGCTACACCTGATCGTTGATCAGTTGATGAACGTTGTCGGTCGATTGGTAGTGGTAACAGACATGTAAGATCACATCCTTTGAGTTCTAATAACCAAAATTCTTGAGACAATGTCATATCCATTATGTGTTCATGAATAGAATAGTCAATATATTGTAATGAATTATCATCTGTAGGAAGAAAACCATTAGATTGATAAGCAAGAGAAAGATCACCAATGAAGATTGATCTTGATGCTCCATCAAAGGAAGCATGATGAATGGTAAATAATATGAGATCATCTTTAGTCAATAGATCATCATTATTCTGAGTGAACGAATGATTTGATTGATCACAATGACGAAGAATATGACAATTAATAACATGTTCTTTTGATAAATCAGATAAATCTGATTGATTTATAATCTCCTTTACAATTTCATTCTGTTCATGTTCTTCATCGGGAAGATTAACCATCAAAAGTCCAGATGATTTGTTATCATAGATAATAGCATTTGCATCTAAATAGTGTTGTATAATAGTGCCATTTGCATCAAGAGAGAGTGTTGTTCGAAGAATTTGATATTTTCTTATGATAGATTGAAATGCATGATGTAATCGTGAAATGGATATATGATCATTTATAGATGAAATACGATAACTTAATGGAATAACATACATGTTAGTATTATTATCTGTTGATGAAAATCGAATTTGTTCATCTAAGAAAATACGTTCTTGGGCAAATGATGCTTTAGCTACAAGAGAGACTTTGAATATAGTTTATAGGATATGATTAAAACTTATGATTTACCTTTCATGATATGTAATGAAGACCAATGATAGTCATTGATATTGTTTGTCGCATTCATAGTTTGATAAATGAGTTGAGCATGATCGATGATGGTTGGATGTTGGAATAGATCAGTAATAGAAAGAGCATTTGTCTCAAGATGAAACTCTATTTTATATCTGTTGAAGAGCTGCATAATCATGAGTGAATGACCACCAAGAGTGAAGATATTTGTATCAATTGAGATTTGTTTTTGATTTAATAAATCACACTAAATATGATGAACGATGACTTCAGTTTCATTCACTAGTAACAAAAGTTCATGAGGATTAGTGAGATGCATTGATACAAAATTAGGTGGAGGAAGAAGTTTTCGATCTATTTTACCATTTGGATTCAATGGTAGTTTATCAAGGATAACAAAGAGTGAGGGAATCATATGAGGTGGTAAATGTGATTGGCAATGTTCTCGTAGTTGCACTTCGTCAATATCAGAAGTTTGAACATAAGCAACTAAGTGATCATCATTCCATTTGACAACAACACAAGCAGAAATAGATGTTTTCAATAAACATCGTTCGATCTCACCAAGTTCAATACGTTGGCCGCGTATTTCACTTGATGGTCTTTTCTTCCGATATAATTAAGAAGACCGTCGGTAGGCATTCGAACAAGGTCACCTGTTCTATAGAACATTTCACCATCTATTTCAACGAGAGCTTTTGCAGTTAAATCATCACGTTCAAGATAACCAGCAAATACACCTACTCCACCTACACACAGTTCGCCCTCGTCGTCGGTAACAGATGATTGTAAATATTGATTCATAATCATACATCGATAATTAGAAATTGATCTACCAATTGAAATACTTCGCTTATCCTCTACTAAATCTACTCTGTAGGAGGTAGAAACAATAGTTGTTTCAGCAGGTCCGTATAAATTCCACACAGTACAGTTCGTTATGCCAGTTTTCATGATCAAGTCGATCAAATGAACAACAAAAGCTTCACCTAGAATAGTGGAAACATACTGTGACAAAAAAAGAGAATCGTTCTGGTTACTTACCGATACTACAAAGTGATCGAAGGTGTTTTACGGCGTTTATGTTCTTGTTTTGCTCAATAAAAATGAAAAAACTATGTAGAAAACTGGGGACAGTATGTAGATATGTGATCTGTTTGTTCTATAACAGTTTGGATAAATAATCGAAATCAATAGTTCCACCTGGATGAACCATAACCAATGTACCTCCAGCTAACAATGTACCACGTATTTCTTAAACATGAATGTCAAATGAACATCGTATCATTTGTACAACTGTATCATCTTTATCAAATGCGTTAATATAAGCCAAAGAATGCATACAATCAATAAAGTTCTTATGTCGAACTTGAACCTACCAGAGAATATGAAAATCAGTACGAAATTAAGAAATTAAGTATCCCGTACCGCTTTCGGAATTCCAGATGAACCACTAGTAAAAATAATATAGGCTATCTCTTCACCTGGCACTATCACACTTGAAAGGCAATTACAATTCATATCACTATCCATATTATTAACTTTGATATTGAATCAATATCAAATGTAACACTATCAGATTCGAATTTTGTTATAGTTAAATAATGAACAAGTACAAGACGACTTTTAGTTTACTCTACTAGTGCATGCAAACGATGTTGTGGATCTCGAGGTGATAATGGACAATAAACACCACCAGCCATCTCAATTCCCATAATACCAATTACCTAGTCAACAATTAATCTCATATTTACATCAATCTTCACTCATCTTGATTAACTTACCATCGACAAACTTCTCTCAACACATTGACACACGATCTCACCTGGAAACACATGATATTCATTGAGAAGAGTCACAGATGAGACTTGAACATAATGTAAGAGTTCACAATATGTCAATGATTGTTCATCTAGTTCAACTGCTAGTTTTCGTGGATATTTCATTACTTGATATACAAACTCATGATGAATACAAGTGAGAGGAGATGAAAATGATACTTGTGTGTTGTTCATAGATTGTGAAGGAAGTTGTTCACTGGGTGATATCAAGGATAATTCACAAATTGGTTTATTTATTTGGCTATCCATAGATATGAATAGTTGATTTATCATTGAATGGAATCTTTGTGCAGTCTTAATAACAGTTTCTGTATTGAACAAATCAAGTGATCCATTAATTGTAAATGAGAGTTCATTGATATCCAGATTATGCTGAAAACTAGCTATAAAATCAAAATTGCTCATTATTTCATTCTCGCCAATCTTCAATGAAAATGGTACTAAAGAAAGTTGACTATCATCAGGAATTATTTCATTCGTGTCATTCTTCGTCATTGAGGAAATACATTCGAATGATATATCAAGAAATGAAGGTTTTGAAACCTTTGGGTATTGCTGGAGGATACGTTGCAGTGGAAAATAAGAGTAGTTCATAATATTTTTTGCTGTCTCGTGGACATATTTACGTAGTTGATGAAATGACCAGTGAGGAACTAGTTGACATCTCAATGGAATAACATTCTCAAACAGCCCAATGATTGATTTGAGTTCATCTCTATATCGATGATTGATGTTCATAGCAATACATAGATCTGTTTGTCCATTAGTTAATTTAAATAGAAAGATGAAATAAATAGCAAATGCAAGCTGTTCCAGTGATATATTATTTGATGATGCATGAATAAAAAAGTCATGTGAAAGATCTTGACCAAAATCAATAGAAATCGATGTTGTAAGATAAGTTTGATGTTCATTTGAGAGACGATATCGATCAAATGGTAATGATAAAGATTGATCAAGTTCACAATCATGAAGAATATCAAGCCAAAACATACTTGCACCAGTCATTGACATTTGTTGTTCAATAACAGCATCTATTATATAATAAAAGAAAACAATGTATTAGAAAAGAGTGAAGTAGAAGAACTATATATATTTACAATCGAGATAACGAAGATTATTGTTGTCATCATATAATAATTGACCTGTTGTATATGCTTGATTGAGATCATGATGAAACACTTTCATTGATGGAATATCAAATAAAGCAAGATGAAAGTTAAAAATAATTAGATCTTTGTCAGAAAGAAGATGATTTGAAGAGATTTGTTTGTAATAAATAATATGATATCGAAAGACGAGACGTTGAGCAAGATCAAAAAGATGAGGATTACGTTTCTCGTCGTGTAAAATCTCATAAAGTTGTTCATGTGTTTCATAAGTAGTTTCGATGATTGAAAACATATTATTCTTGTTATTTTTATCTTCATGAGTAATAACTCTTTGCATGCGTAGATGCATTTCTGCATCAAAGATAAGTGATGTATGAAGTGAGAGATGTTTGTCAACGATGAGTTGTAGAGCTTGATGAAGTTGTTTAACAGATAAAATATGACCAGGTTGTAGAGAATGAGCAAAAGGCATATTATAGATTGCTGTTTGAGGCTTGTCTGGATCGAATCGAATCGAATCCTTTCACCAAGCCAAGTACGAGCTTGTGCAAATTGATGCGGGTGCTAGAATAATGAAAGCTTAGTGAATTATAATGTAAAAGCTGGATGGTCAAATGATATTTGATAACAATATTCTAATCACTTTTCATCTAATCGCTTCTGTAACTGAACGGAATTCGTATTAAGAGTGTTGACTCATTATTTTCTGTTAGAAGTAATAAAAACTATTTTAATATCCCAGAATGAAAAGCCTAACATAGTATGATATCGGAATTTACTTTAAAAATCCAGGAATATTATTAACCTTCATAGAATCCGATACAACGATTTTGATGTAGGACTTTGTATGCGTATTAATAGTACTATGTAATCGTTTTATGTTAATGTTCATATAAAAAACACTGGCATTAACATATTGCAAGTCCTGCGGCTTTCTCAAAAAAACTTAAAATTGTTCGCTGTTAGGAATTCACCTTTTAAAAATAAAACAGTATTGTTTTTTATGAAAGTCGTCAGCATTCTCATTTCCTAATAGATTAGCTGAAAGAGCACAAAGTACGAAGCTAGATTGTCTAATCTTTCTGCATATTCAAAAACAACAGTTTCAAATTTTCAAAACTCTTCTAGTGTTCTCGAATGGGCTATTCTTAATTATTTTGACCTTTCTCCTTAATTTTATAATTGTCACAATAAATTAATAAATTAAAAATGTATATATGAAGCATATAAATAGCCGCTTCAACTGTAATCGTTATCATTTGTATGTTCATTAGTACATTTTCTTACCTTCTACCATCTTCCTTATCATATGCTTGTGCTTATGCTTATGCTTATTTTTACTTTTATTGTTATGTTAAATACTACTGCGACAATTATCTTGTTAGCCTACTATAGGAACAATAAACCTCTTAATATTAAAAAAAGAGAAGAAAACAACTAACTATATTTTTAGATTGATTTAATGATGGCAGCGAAAAGAAGACGATAATACTGATGACGAGAGAAGTTGAGTTCTTCTTTATAGCATTACCAGATTATATTAAATAAATATAGACTGTTAATTTTTATTCTCATATTGCATCCCATTTCTGTGATCAATTTTCATGTGAATTTAAAAAACTTTTCTTCGAAGACATGTCGTTGTAACTTATAAATGAATTCTCAATTTAAATAGATTGTGGAAGAATATATAACTATGTCAAAATTATGAATAATCTTTCTGTTGACTCCTAAATCTACTAGCAAAAGCTGATAATTATATCTGAACGATGTCACTAAGTTTTGCTATTAAAGACAGTCGATTTGAGAGATTCACAAGAAATTAAATTTATTCTGGTTGAACAGATTATATAAAAATCAAATCATCATTCAGTTCCATCACTCCTTTTTAGTCTATTTACTTCTTTTTATTTATCTTCATCTTTCTTTTGAGAGGAGAGTATGCATTACTTGCAATTCATATCTTCAAACTTTTCTCTTCAAGAATAAAGAGACTGAAAGAAATAAAGACATCAGAAGATTATAATAGAATAAACGAACTAAAAAGACTGAGACATAATGTTAATTTTTCACGAATTGTTTGGACAGGATGAGTATAATTTCTTATGGATTTATGAATTTACAGGTTATCGTAGTGATTGCTTCCTATAAATATTCCCTATAAATTGTTGTAGATTGACAAAATCCTTAGATATTCACAAAAATGGCCCAATTTCAATTCAATCTCTAAGTGGAACTTATCTAACAAGAGAAGGTTCACAAGTGACAAGTCAGTTTTGAGTTCGAACTCTGTGTATATAGTAGACCTCAGTGAGCTTTGAAAATTTCCAAAAGGATAAGTGCCTCTAGACTTTCTAACTACAACCCTCAACAATACCGTCTAAGAACACTTATCCCTTATAGAATATTCCATCCCTTACTGAAATCTACTTTATGTGCAGCGTAAGAGTACAAAAGCGTTTCAGCATTTAGTGATCTTTCTTCGTGAGTAGTTTTTAAGGACTCTATGATAAACTTTTTGAGGATTCCTATGGAAGCAATGATTAGAGCCTGATGTAGTAAACTTGTGAACTGAATAAAATGGTAGCAGGATACAACTGTTAAAATATTTTTGTATAAACTTATTTTGAACAGACAGAAATGCCCGAGTTTCAGTATTATTACGCGTTCATATGAGAAATGTGTTTAAACGTTTCGCGTCTCAGTCATTAAAAAGAAAGGAGATGTAAAACAAATGTGATTGTTAAAATGCGAAAATTCGGCATTTCTAGATCTGCAAAATCCGTTCAAAGACAGAACGTACAATGCTTGTTATAATGCGTCAGTTTGACTATTCTGACTGTCTGGATGATACACCATTTACTATAATTTTTTTTCTAGTCGATGTTTTATCGTTCTTATGATGAAAGAGTTGACAGAAATATCCGGATAGTATTATTTGTTTCAAAGAAATCTTCTTATGTTATATGACTTCCATCTAAGATTATAAAACTAAGTTTAACCGTATTATTAAGTTTTCTTCTGGCTTCATCATCTAATTTTACGAAACTTCAGTCTGTCCAGTTCATAGTGAAACGTGCAGGAATACGTATTCTGCCAAAGCTCTAACTGCGACAAAAACAATTTATTTGAATAACAAAATTAAATGGCTAAAATGTAAATTGTTGAAATTTCACTAATATTAATATTGAATGATATGTGAGTAATTATTTATATTCAAAGAAGAACGGCTTTCGTTAGAGCTTTCTCGAGAACGATGCAATTACTATTGAATATTTGCATTATTCTCACAAAAAGTAGATTCGAAGAATGAACATTTAACTACTCATAGGCGCAGTAGAAATACGAATTTATTTTTATCTAAGAACACTCTATTCTCATCTAGTCTCAATTAATTCAAACACGGAGAAGTGCACAATTGAGACATATTCTTGTGTTTTAGCCTTACAACGCATTATACTAAAGTCCCAAATAGACTAAACAGATTAAAACAAAACTAAGTGATGAAAATTGATCCGTCCATATTTAAATCATCTTTTTAAGATGCATTGTTCGTTAATTCATTTTGTATCAGTTTAGTGTACCTAAGATCTTATACATCAACAGAATTCTTTGGCAGATACAAAGAAGATCGTTAATCAATAAAAAGAGGATCAATGAAAACCTACACTCTAAAAAAACAGGTTTTCTATTAGGGATCGAAACGGACCGACCGGCCCAGTGCGGTCCGGTCTGCGAAATCTGTTAAGCTTGGCGTGTCGAGCATTTTGTCGAGCTAACTCGACTCGACGATATTAATGATGCCTTTATGACTTTCTGTGTTATTTCATACCTATTATGTCAGTGTTAGTACTTTTAAGAACTCTATAGCAAAAAACTGTGAGTCACAAGTACCAAAAATAATATTAACCGTGGCCTTTCTCGAAAACGATAGTGTATCTTATCCACACTACACTTTCTATAATATATTATCAAATTCAACTAGTATGAAAATATTTGCAGTGATGAGATTCTATATAAATAATCCATCGTTAATGTCATAAACCACGCATGACAGTTTATCTTATATTTTAATCTCAACTAATAGATTAATTTCCTGAATGTATATTCGATTATACACAGCGGAAAGTTTTATGAATTGTACACTTTTTTTTCTAAAACAATTTTATACTTTAATAATCTGAAAAGCTGACTTATATACGAAAATAGTATGCATGAAATAAGAAAAATCATGCTATCCAATGTCAATGAGATCTAAAATCTATGTTTCTATAGAATCCAACATCATTCATTGATCACAGTGCAAGACGATATTAATCAGAAACATAATACACTCCGTTCAAATTTATCTTACCAAAAATCCAGTGTGCTAATAGGCTTTATTCTGCCGTATTCAGAATATGACGTTTCCCCATTTTAGAGAAAGGCTTATATATTCTTTCTTTTTCACATATTTACGTTCCCTTAGTTTTAGATTAATCTTAGTTCTTATTGCAGACAGATTAGAGCCCTTGACTAGAATTAGATTATAGTGGTGTGATGGAAAAGCGCAATGTCTGATTAGAATAATAAGACACCACACGAAGAGACGCTAAACTATATATCTATATATATTAAGAAGAAAGTTTGTCTGTCTGTTTGTTCGCTATGCATTTGGTAACCATACGAGCAAATACAATGAAACTTTTCAGAAATGTTGTTTACATGCAGGAGAAGATCGACATGTACTTTATTTTGAAAAAAAACGAATCCTACGCTTTCTACAGGCAATCTATGAAACTGACCAATAGGTTTACAGCATTTTAAAAAGTGATAAAAAAACTAGTAGTGAAGGCGGCCGAAGGACGTATGAGCGCTCATATACAACATTTCACATGTTGCATATCAAACTATCTTGATTTGTAGCGGTTATGTCCGCTATCTTCTACCTTCTATTTATATCATTTTGTATCAAGAATGTTTTGGTCTAAATATGAAAACTAAAAGTTTTTAATTTCTAATTTTTAATAGGTTAAAAGAGTAAAATGTATACGAGTCTTATTATGACAAATAATGATAATGCATCCATTTTCTTTCTGTGACTCACAAAAAACGAATTTGTTGTTTTTCTTGCCTCACGACGATGACGATATGGAAATATTACACTGCTTTGCATCAATATAAATAGATGTCTTTTTTTAATTGTCTTTCATTAATAAATCAAAGTAGGTAAAGTATTATACTAAGCCACCCAACAAAAAGAACTTCTCTGGGAAGAAGTATATCAAATTCTAGAAGAATGGCAGCCTCTGGGACTGCCGAAAATCCAGATGAGACAAGCACTCGGCTTGTCGATCAGCGCGCAAGGCAAGCAGCTTCAAGAGCTGACGAGAATCCAGAAGAGCGGCGAGCTCGACGTGATGAAGATTGAGCATGGTATGCCGTTTTATGAGTAGAAGAAACTGCGGAACTGAGAAGAACTCCAAGTGAAAATCGATGTAGACGGCAGACCGCTACAAGAGCAGCACAATGGAAATTTATGGAAGGGGAAGCGTTCAAATACGATCCAACAAAAAGCTACGACAGTCATCCGCAGCTGTGTATTGAACAAATCACTTATGTTTGTTCAAATTGCAAGGCGTGTAAGTGACGTGGAGAAACAGCAAGTATGTGCTGCTCTAACGGCAAGGTCAAATTACTTCCACTACGGCTGCCCCTGAACCATTGAAATCGTTAATGTTGGGAGAACCGTCTGAATCAAAGTATTTCCTAGATATCATTAAAAAATACAACTCCTGCTTTCAAATGACATCATTTGACACGTCAGAAAAGGTGGCTGGCACAGGCTTCATGCCTACCTTTAGAGTTCAGGATCAAGCATACCATCGTATAGGATCTCTGTTGCCACCTTCGAATGAAGAACCTAAATTTCTTCAAATTTACTTTATGGGTGACGATAGCAAGCAAGTACAACAACGTTGCAAAAAGTTACCTGGCGTACGTGAAGATGTTGTCAAGAAACTGCAGCAAATGGTTCATGAGCACAATAGTTATGTGAAATCCTTCAAGCTTGCCGTTCAAAGAATGCCTCCGACTCAATACAAGGTGGCTATCCGTGCAGATAAAACAGCTGCTGGAGAACATGCACGACGCTTCAATGAGCCGGTGGCAAATGGGGTGGCAGTCGTCATAGCTGGTGAAGAATTTAACAAACGAGATATTATCTTGGAGCAGCAAAACGGTCAGTTACACAGAGTATCTGAGATACATAGATCTTATGACGCCTTGCAATACCCTCTTATATTTTGGGAAGGGGAAGATGGTTATCATATTTTCATCGCACAGACTGATCCCACAACAGGATTGCCTGTCGACGGTAAGAAAGTACCGGCGATGGATTTCTATGCTTACAGAATAATAATGGGACTGGATATATCAATCATATCTTACGCTGTCGACAACTTTTCCATCCGTTTGTGGTTGACATGTACGCAAGGATCGAAAGTTAGCGATTATCTTCTCTACGCCATAATCAGAAAGCACTCAGAGTGGATGAATACATTCATCTGAAGGATGCGATAGCCATTGATGGAAATGCGAATAATGTTGGTAAATTAGTTATTTTACCAGCTACTTTCACTGGAAGTCTACGACACATGCACGAGTACACACAAGATGCTATGACCTACGTAAGAAACTACGGAAGGTCTGATCTCTTTGTGACATTCACCTGCAATCGTAAGTGGCAAGAGATTCAAGAAGAGCTGCTACCTGATCAAGTTCCTTCCGATCGTCATGATCTGTTAGCAAGAGTGTTCAGACAAAAGCTCATATTGCTAATCGACGTTGTTACCAAGAGCCATGTATTCGGGCCAACAAGATGTTGGATGTATTCTATTGAATCATAAAAGAAAGGACTACCACATGCGCATATTTTGATATGGCTAAAGAACAAGATTAAATCGGATCATATAGACAGTGTCTCCAGTGCAGAACTACCTGATCCTCAACAAGATCCGCGTTTGTTTGAAATAATCTGAAAAAATATGATCCACGGTTCATGTGGTGCTGTGAACCCTGATGCTTCATATATGGAGGATAAAAAATACACTAAAAGATATCCACGACAATTGCTGCGTGATACAGAAGCCGGTGACGATGGATATTCATTATACAGAAGAGAAGCCGAGAAGATGGTGATATCAAAACTAAACTCCCAGTGAGAATTAACAATTTCATTCAAAAAATTGAGATAGACAATAAATGGATTGTGCCATATTGTCCATTACTCAGTCGTATCTTTCAAGCCCACATTAATGTGGAATATTGCAATTCGGTGAAGTCAATCCAATAGATCTGCAAATATGTCAACAAGGGCAGTGATCAGGCAGTGTTGGTTTGAAAAAGGATGGAACAGCAGTCGACGAAATTGAGCAGTACCAGTTGGGCAGATACATTAACAGTAATGAAGCAGTCTGGCGAATCCTGAATTTTCCAATTCATGAACGATATCCAACCGTAGTTCATTTGGCCGTACATTTGGAAAATGGTCAACGCGTCTATTTTACGGAAGATAATGTCCATGAGAGAGTCAATGAACCGGTAAGGACAACACTGACAGCATTTTTCTTACTCTGTCAGAAAGATGACTTCGCCAAAAACATACTGTACTGCAATGTTCCAAAATATTACACATGGGATGCATCTGGAAATTTTTTTAAGCAGCGCATTCAAGAAAGTCGTGTGGATAATTATGCAGGTATTCACGAAACGGACGCTCTGGGTTGTGTCTACACCATACATACCACTAACTTCCAATGTTTTTTTTCTACAACTCTTACTGCATACAGTCAAAGATTCTACTTCATTTGAAGCTCTGCGAACTGTAAATGATCCGGTCTGTGGAACGTTTCGTGGGGCATGTCGATTATACAGATTGCTGGAAGATGACCAGCAATGGAATGCCACGATGCCTGAAGCAGCTACAGCTCAATTATCAGCAAGACTAAGAAATCAATTCGTACTCAAACTAACTACTATCTTGAGGGTGAGCGTGGTCGTGGGCTGGGTGTGTGGGTGGGTATTTGTGTGTGTTTGACAGAAGAAAAGGCATACACACCCACACCCTCACTTGTAACCCTACTTTATCAGCCTATTTCACTGTTGTGATCAGTTGTGCTTGTGCTCTGTCGAAATTGCTTTCAAACAGAACTATGCCATCAGCAAAGGCCAGATAGTGGATTGCTGTTGCTGGTTATCGTTGTGATTGTCGCAGATTTGTTATAAATCCATGTTCACTTCGTGTATTTGTGTGGTTTGATTCCACATTTTTTATAATGTATGCAACTATGATAGTTATTTCAGAGCTGCCCTTGAAATGTACCATTAAGTTTCGATCAGATATTTTTTCTGATGAAGAGATTAATGCCGAGAATCGAGGGTTCATAAGTAATCTGACACCACTTTGTCTTGTTGTTGTTTTTGCTGAAGCGTATTCGAAGCGCCATGCCGAGTTGCTCCTTGTGTCTGCCAACGATGTTCTTGTACAACTACGCGATTTATATTGTTGTCGTCGTATTCATGAATTAGTTGGTGTAGTTAACCCATTCTTTTGAGAGTGCGAACGTTGTAGGTGGATATTGCGATGTTTTTGTGATGTGTTTTTGGTTCGACGCATCGTTGCATTGCCGAAGACAGTTGACTGTCTTATCATGGGCGAAGATTTCAATGAAATCATCGTATGCTGGCGATGAGACGAGAGACTGTTGCTCGGAATGGATTCTTCTATTGTTATTTTCAGAGTCGTTTAAAAAGGTATCTCAGGTGACCAGCCCTAAGACCCATACCAGAGCCCATCTTAGCCGTCAAGTTGACGTTGACGTCTAGCACTGCGAGGAAGTGAAGGGTTGGATTTTGCCGGACAAGAATAAAACTAAAATAGAAAAAATGCGTAAATACTCTCAACGTTGGTATATATAATAAAGAAACAAAATTTGGTCTGCATAAAACATCATCATTACATTTCGAGGGAAGAAATACTTTATGCATTCGAATATGAACCTCTGAATCGGACTACGAATACGATACTTTATAGATGATTTTCCTAGTTCTTAATATTAAATTTTCATATTCAAATCGTTTTATTCTTTCATCCTCTTCACTTTCATCAATATTTTCTAAAATATTTTTGTACTACCTACTTGTGTATTTAATCAATTTGAATTTGATGAAGAATTATTTTCAATATTTAAATAATCAATTGATTCAATTAAATGTGTTGATGTTATTGTATGAGTTAATTGTGAAAAACGTTTACCAATAATTGAATCAAGATTTATATCA
>CAJNOI010000456.1:0-49138 GCA_905250115.1 Adineta steineri | reverse complement strand
TATGCGACCAAGTGCCTCAGGTGGTTTAGGCTTGTTAATTTAAAAATAACTAGATATACCATTGAATACTTGAGAAAAACTTACTCGTCCAAAAGACATTTGCTGCATTGGATTTTGTTGATGAGCACTCTGTTGATTTCGATTGAATGATGTTCCTATAATTCATGAATAAAGGGATGAGTTTCAGGTGTATTTATGTATGTTATAGTTATTCATGCATTTTACAGTTACATGTACTGCGAATACGGGGAATGATTTACCTTGTTTTAGAACAATACCATCTTCAGTTTCATTTGAGTTGAGTCGAGGGAAATAGGCTACCACTCCAATGCTAATCATAATAACAACAAGTAACAATAAAATGGGCCAATAATGTTCAGTTATTGTTCTATAAACCGTTTGTGACCATCTAGTTCTATAAAAAAATAAATCGAGTATATATTCTGTAAAATTATATCCAGTAAATACGATAATTACTTTGATTTAGATCGTTCTGTCCGCACCGACGAAGTTAATAGATCTTGTTGTTGTTCCACATTAGTCGTTGTATCCTCCATTGTAGATTTTATTTGTTAATATTTCTTATTGTTCGATGATTCTGTACTTGAATTTGTCGTTTTGTATTTACCAATACAGAATTCAGTAATATAAGAAATGTATTCTGTTCATACAAAATACTCACTTATATATACGACAAGGGCATAGCCAGGAAAAGGGGGTGCCCATGTACCGAGGGCACCCCCTTAGAGAAGAAATATCTGGAGGGGGACACAGGTTATAAACAACTATTCGCAGAGCAAGGAGTTTTTCTGCTGGCGAGCACCCCGCTCGGAAGATTTCTGGGTACAGCATTGATGTATGATCATAAAAGAACAAAAAAATAGAAAAGCAATGATGATAAGGAGAGATGAAAGAGCAATAAGATAAAGTCAAAGTACGTGATCATATTTGATAAAAGGACAAGTGAAAGGATTCAACTTTGACTTTCCAGTACATCATGTATTTATTACATATATTATAACTTATGTCCTTTTATCATGAAAATAAAATATTCATCAAATATCAAAATAATAAACTACGAGCAAAATAAAAATAAATGAAGATAAAAGTATAATAAGTAGAAAAGCATATGACGAGTATATCGATAAGCGGACATTAAGAAAAAGAGATGTGATAAAAAGAAATAAAGGTGAAAGTACCTGTGTAAATATAAAATGATAAAAGAGAAACTGACGAACTTGAAGTACAAATATACATGATTCGATGTTTTGCTCTTTGATAAAACCTAACATCGTATAAATATTGAGATCATGTAATGAAAATGAATGTTAATATCTTGAGGGTGGGTGTTAGTCAGAGTTGCCAAACCTTCTGATTTGACCTGGAGACTCTTGATTTTTAACTCTTTTCTAGAATCCCTTGCCATAATAGAAGCCCCCATACTGAGATAAGCAATGCGTTTAACGTAGTAGAGGTCCGTTAATTTTTCCAAAAACCTTTTCACATTTTTAAGATTTTTTTTCGAGTTTTCGTGATAGAACTGCTAAAACTTTTTGAGCTTAAGATAAAAATTTCGCTGTTTCCAATCTAGCTGTGATAAAAATCTTCAAAATCTGTAGAAATCTGTCGAATCGTTTTTGTAGTCAGTCTATGGAATTTTTTGAGACTTAATAAGGTTTACTTCAATTCTAACGCCGTTCAATGCCTAAAAAATGAGAAAAAAAGAGAATTATCTTAGCTAAATATATTTAGTAGCAATCTAGGCGGTGCGAAACCAGCATTATATTCAATTTTTTGAAATTCTAGAAGATCAGACCGAAATCATGAAAAGTCTGATCGCACAATAGAATTTTATTTTTGAAAAAATACAAGTTCTGATTTGCAAAGCTCAATTTCATATTGTGTATTTATAGAATACTTCTACATTTTTTTTTTGAAATGATATGGATCAGTGCCGAAAGTTTGTTGCGAAATGGTAAACCAATCTGGTCGATAAATTGATCGATTGAAATCACATGTTGTTCCGAAAAATTCCGTTAAAACAGACATAAAAAACAGCGAAAAAACCTCAAATTCATCTGAAAAACAATTTTTATAGAAAAATGTACCCGAATATGAGATGCACTCGCGGACAAAGTCTTTTTTTTCTATTTATTTCTGTGCTACCATACTTTGTGTAAAATTTATTACCACGTAAAGATATGACTTGAGAGTTTTTATTATACTGTAATCTGTATATTATACTAACATGAAACTCTCGAGTCATATCTCTACTCAGCAATAAATTTCATGTAAAGTATGATAGCAAAGAAACGAAGAAGGAAAAGATTTTTCTGCGAGTGCATAGTTTAAGAGAGCATGTATGAGTCATCCAACAAAAATCATTTTTTTAAATTGAACCTCACAACAAAGAATTAAATAACCTGTGTTTTAACTCCTTTTGTATCAATTCTACCAGAAACTTATGCGGTATCTTAGTTTTTTATGACCACAAACAAGATCGACAACGAAGGCCTTTGAAAAATTTTAACGCGCAAAATTTTGATCTCTACCATTCGACTGATTCTTTTTGAAACCGATCCAGTTTCAGTGCTGATTTAAGGTCGATAAATAATGAGTTTAAAGAACTAATTAAAAGTCAAATTTCAGTCTTACATAATTTTGATGATGTGAAAATAGGAATAAAATGGAAAACGATCCTAATGAATGTCTAGTTCAAAAGTAAAATAAAAAAATGTCTGAGATAGTAAAGAACTGTTGAAACCAATTCACTCAAAAGACGAATACAATCGTGAATTAACAATATTAAAAAAAAACGTAGGAAGCGGTGTACTCTATTTGTTGATTATAGTGGTGCATTTGAAAGTGAATATTTTCATTTAATAAGACGTGCTTTTCGATATGCTATTATCTATTCAATTGATATTCTCTATGAAGATCTTGATTTATTAATTCATAATATGAATGAAGATAAAAGAAAATGGTGTATATTACATCCGTATTTAGTTGTACGAATAAATCCAATAAATTTCAATTAATTGAATCATTACGCCACGGAATTGAAAAATCATCATCATTTTGGTATGGAATGAATATATGGAAACTAGAATTTGATCGTACAATTAATTATTTACAAATTTATGATCCATATACAGAAATTCTTGATTTAGAAAAAATTCATTTTATTCATACTATATATAAATGTGAAATAAAACCATATTCTCTATTTATGGCTTATTTTACTTATAGTGCAACATCAAATGTTGAACCACTTATATCAAATGGTTTAATAGATCTTCGTTTTGCGAGTGGGTGTAGTTGTAGATAGAGAGAAGATACACTCACACCACAACCTCAATGAAATTCAAAGATACAAAAGAAAACAATAGAGTTCATTTCCGCAATTTAAGGATCTTTAGTTTGGAATTTGGAAAGTAAGCTTAGCAAATATTGGTTCGGAATGGAAAAATGAATTTGGCAATTGTGCAAACTTTTTGAAAGAATACTTTTGTAAACACGTGATTGGTATGGCAATTAGCAAAAGTTATATATTTAGTCATCAATTCATAATATTTTGTCTAGAAAACCTGACTTTCCTCACTTAGAATTTAAATAAATTACTTAGCAGAAAATCTTTTTTTTAGATTTCTATAAAACAAATTACTTGGAAAATATGGGATTCTTTATTTAGCATTTATATATTTCTACTTAGCACTTAAATATATGCCCTTTTTTTAATAAGAGGCTCTTTTGACCTCGACGTGATAAAAAGAAAAATAAGAAATAATGAGCACTCAATTATGTTTTTTTCACATCATAAAGAAATAAGAATAATAAGATATACATATCTTTTCTTTTTAATTTTCTTTCTTTCACTCGTCGGCTTCTCTTTAGGACGTAGTAAATACATAATTACAGAGAAGAGAAAGAAAGAAGATTATAACAATGTTAGAGAGAGTAAGAGAGTGAAATATAGTCACATTGTCTCCATATAGATATGAGCACTCAACTATGAGTGATGATGCACAAGCATTTTCTCATTCTCTACTTTCATTTAAACACACATCGAAAGATAGTGCAAATAAGAAATTGACGTTAGTCGCTTCTCTCATTACAGAACACAACATTTTTCGACAACGATGTCCGAGACAATTTTATCATATGTGCAAGAAATATTGATTCAATATTTCATGACCACTTATCTTGGAATGGGTCTTTTAGGCAATATGTGTAATTGCATTGTGTTTACACAACCTGCGCATCGTCGTACGCCCTGTTCACTATATCTTTTGGCAATGTCAATCTTCGCCAGTCTTTATCTTATTTGGTCAAACTTTCCATTTCTCTACCAACTTGAGCATAATGATCCCCAGACACAATCAGTGGTCTACTGCAAGATGAGATTATATGGCAGTCACGTTCTTGGACAATGTGTTCGCTATCTTATTGTGTGTGCTTGTGCTGATCGATTCTATGTTACACGAGCAAATCCTCGTATACGATCTTTGAGTTCGGTTCATATGGCATCGAAATTTATATTAATCGTGGTGACAACATGGGTAGTAACAGGCTCGCATCTGCTAATATTTTTAGATCTACGCACTGGTGTCTGTGGATTGTTTGGATCTTACAAGTTATTCTATTCGATCTATGCCACCATACTGATCGCTATTGTACCGCAAATGTTAATGAGTATTTTTAGTTTTCTCACTATTCGTAGCCTTCATCAGCTGCATGGTGCTCAGACACTTCTTCGACAGAAAGATCGTGATCTGATGCGTATGTTAATTGTTGAACTCATAATTAATATTTTCACATCAGTTCCTTATGCAACTAATCTCATATATGGTGCGGGGACATTATCCGTTGTCAATAAGAGTGCTGAACGACTTGAAGTTGAATCATTTCTTAATTTTCTCTCTAATTTTTTTATAAACATGCTTAGTGCAACGCCATTTTACCTATTTATAACTTCGTCCAGATCATTTCGACAAGAGTTTTTTCAAATATTGAAGAGATGGTGGTACAAATACATTCTACGACGAACGCAAGTGGCACCTTCACATTAACTAACTGCGATAAGAATTCTAGATCATAAAGAAGGTCGTAATAGACGATAAAAACTTTCATTAATGAACGACACTAAAACGTGCCCGAAGTCATTTTTCGTGAGACTTTTTATCAGGGCTACTGAATGTACAAGCCTCATATCGTCTCAAACACCATATTGAAGGTGTGAGTGTTTTAATCAAAAGCCTACACCCACACCCACTCTTATGATCAATCTTTAGTTGAGCAGCTTTTTTGAAGATGTGAAAATGTGAGAAAGTTTTGATCATTTTATTTGTAGAAAGAAAAGCTCTTCAATAAACCTTCTCAATAGAAGCGTAAGATGGTGGCAATGAACTATCCACATCCGTATTCATGGTAACGGGAAATCTTAGTGTTAGATTGCTTAAAATTCCATGCACCCTCACTAACATTTCGAATTCATAAGTGACCAACATCGGATTCACTGCTGACAAAAGAGGATAGTTCAATGAATTGTAGGACAGTGTCGATGGGATATGTTCAGTCGGAAGAGTCAATTCGATTTGATCATGTAAATGTTCCTCTTGAAAGTTATTCACATTTGACACATCCTTCTGAAGAATCACCGTTTTCAGAGGTTTCGACTTGAACATAGTCCGATATTGGTAAAGTTTAACTTGAATTCCTTCGATAACGGATCGTTTCGGATTGTAAAGATCGTATTGAATTGAAAATTGAAGACCAGGCGAAACGATGCTTCGTGCAATAGATGCCTGTAAACGAACATCTCTCTGATGAGTGTCAAATGTAGCTGGATGATACAAATGATCAGGAATATCTAGACGAGAATAGACCGTAATTGGGATGGAATGAGAAAAGGTTTGGTAACGCCATTTTTTCACTTGCAGTACCACACGAATACAATATATAATTGTCGGATGAAAAGATGGTGGAAGATCGACAGGAAGCGAAAAACTAAACGACCATTTGTTGGAGACGCTACTTTCGCAGTTTGTCTTATTATTTACCTAAACAGAAATTATTTGATCAAGATTTTTAACAAAAACTGTGTTCCAACCTGCATCACTTCAGTTAACAAACTTCGACGTTCGTTGAAAAAAGCAACTTGCTCTATGATAGGCACCATACCGGCCATATTACTAGGGTCACCTTGTGTTATACTTGTCATGCAGGGAAATTCACCAACTAATTCAACATAAGCATCTTTCAATTTAAAATCAGAAAATTGTTCTGTATCCTGAAGTTGAATAGTACATTCCACATGTTCACCCAAGAAATAGACTGGATCATTGGTTGATCGATTCGTTAAATTTATCATCAGTCCAGAAATAGTGTTACTGTCAGTATTACCCATGAGTTGGTTCGCAAAGATAGATAGAAAAGATTCGGTGTTGACAAAGATCGTCGACAATATTAATAGTAGAAAAAATAAAGTGATAATAACATTTACTTACATATGTCTCTCACACGTTGACGAAGAAATGAATAAAAATGACGTGTTTCTTATTCTCTTCTGGCAAACAATAGTTCTGACGTCAACATGATAATGCTGACAGATAAGAAAAATTTCTCTAGTCATATTGTTGAAACTATCCACATCCTCAATGTCTGATGTGTTAACAAAATCTCTTATTGTTTGAAAAAGTCTGTTAAAATGTCGAAATCACAATATTTTGACAAATATCTCAAAGCATCTTGAGGGTGTGGGTGTATTAAATCAATACTTACACCCACACCCACACTCTTAAAATCTTAATATGTACGCGACCGATCGGTCAGAGAACATGGTCTTTGAATAAACATCTTAGATAAAAATGATTCTTTTTATTTTAAAATTTTCAGAAAGAAAAACAAAAATATGATTATGAATTTGTATAATTAACAAGATTTCCTTGATAATTCTTATAATTGAAACCAATCTTTAGTTCAATAAATGTCTAGAAAAGGGGAGAAAAACGATAAACAATAAAATATAATTGATAATTACCGTATTAGTTTTCAATAAATCTCGAAGGTATTCTATTCCAATATATCCAATTGGATTACAAGAAACATCGAGTTGTTTAAGTGTCTAAAGATATTTTCAATTTATGTTAATCTAAATAATTAAATAAAGATTACTTGATTTCCTTTTAATGATTGTGAAAAATATTCGATTCCATTTTGATCAATTTCATTTCTTCGAAGATATAATGATGTCAATGTCTATTCAGAAAAATCAATCAGAATAAAAGAAATGAAAGCGAATAAAATTTACTGTATTTTTCTCTAAAGCATCACCAAGATATTTCACCCCAGAAAGTCCAATTTGATTAATACCAAGATTTAATTTTAAAAGTGTCTATTGAAGAAAAAATTAATAAATAGAAAACGATAAAAGAATAAAGAATATTAACAGTATTTGTTGATAGAAAATCAGCAACAATTTGTGTTCCTTCATTTCCAATTTGATTATTTGATAAATCAATTTCAACCAATGTCTATTTTAGGAAAATCAGAAAAAATATAAGAAGAAAAGAAAAGTTTTACTTTATTTCTTTGTAATATAATCATAAGAGATTGAATTCCTTGAACTCCTATTCGATTATTATTTAATCTTAAGATACTCAATGTCTATATTTCAAGGCAAAATTCAATGAAAATATTCAATAAATTAATAAAAACTTACTGTATTATTCTGTAGAGCATTAGCGAGACTCTCTGTACCGATTGGACCCATATTAACACGAGAAAGAATCAATGTTTCTAATGTCTATTATAGTTTAAATTACATTGTAGATTTAACAAACATACCTAAATTCACTTTGATATTTTTTAAAATAGAAGAAAGATATGTTAGACCATCATCTCCAATTCGATTGTTTTGTATACATAAATCTCGTGCTTCATTTGATAAAATACTATTATTTATTAAATTTAGTATACGAAGTGTCTGATGAAGAAAAGTAAAAGAAGGATTTTGTAAGAAAAAATTGTTTAATATTCATACAGAGCTTTTTAATAAAATATCATTAAAACATTTAATTCTATTCTTCTTGATTGGACTGTTTTTTATTTTTAATGTGACTGGATCATTCAATATATTGATAATTATTCGAATTAATTCCTTTGTCGAGTATATATAACTGTCTAAACCTAATGTTTCTATAGTCTAAATTTACACCAAATTATTCAAATCAATGATTTCACTGTGCTTACCGTATTGTTTTTCAATCCATCAGCAAGATATTTCAATCCATTTTGACCAATCTCATTAATGTTTACATGCAATATCGTCAAACTCTATTCGAGAAAAAAGATGATATATATACAAATCCAAAACCAAAGAGAATTACCGTATTATAACGCAAAGCATCACCAATATATTGTGCACCAGCAGACCCGATATATTTCTTATTGAAATTTTCATGTGATGTCTATTTACACAAATAAATATTCGAATTAAAAGAAAAAAGATAAATCTTACCAAATTCTTGCGTATGCGTTCGGCTATTTTAAGTGCTTCACAATAACCACAGACGTCTCCTTCGAAGTCCGATTGTGAAAATACGGCGCTGTTCCGTAATAAAGAAATGACATTTTCTCTTGCTTTTGATTTACGAGACTTTGATTCATGTTCACGATTGGAGGTATAATACAGAAATAATTCAGTGAGTGATTGTACCTTGATATGATAAAATTAGATAAAGAAATCAAGATGAAATCAAAATTACTCACTGGATTATTTCGTAAAGCCTCAATCAAATAATAAACTCCTGCAGCCCCAATTTCATTACCAAAAAGATCTAATGTTTTAAGTGTCTATGAAAAGATTTCTAGAATTGGAACGAAAATCATACGAGAGGAAATCCTATTACTGTATTCTCTTGTAAGGTATCAGCAAGATATTTTGCACCTGCAATGTCAATTTGATTAAAACGTAAGTTCAGTTCTTCTAATATCTAAATCAAACAAACAAAAATCTGTATATTCGAAATGACAAGAGAATAATAATAACTGTATTATGTCGTAGAGCTTCAGCGATGATCTTAACTCCATTATCGTTAATATTAGCGTACTCTAAGCTGATTTGTTTTAAGCTCTAAGAATATGGAAAACAAATGTTAAAAGTCTACTAAACCCAAAAGTTACATGATCATTTTTGATTTGCAACGACGCTTCAACAGCTCTGCAATAACTGCATTTATTGTAATTTAAAGATAATTGGATGATAATCTGTTTATAAGAAAGAGAAGAGAAATAAAATCTTATTAAAAGCGACGAAAACATACTGTCTTCTTCTGTAATTCATCATATAAACATTGTGCTCCAGTTATATCAATTTTATTGCTATTAAGATTGAGTATTGTGACACTCTTTACATAGAAAAGATTATCAATACAAGACATACTAGACGAAGATAGAGATTACCGTGTTCGTTTTCAATGCAGTAGCAAGATTTCTAGCACCATCATCACCAATATTGTTCCCTGCAAGATTGATCTTTTCGAGTGTCTAGATATTGAAAATGGGTTAATATATTTGTATAAAATAAAATCAAACAAGTAAATTCAATTACATTATTGTTTTGTAACACTTGAGACAAAGATTTTGCTCCATCAGCTGTAATCTTGTTTTGATGAAGATCCAACTCCTTCAATGTCTAAACAAGAATTGATAGAGTTAATTGAAATAATATTAAAAGATATGATTACTATATTCTTATGTAAAGCTTTACAAAGCCAAGACATTCCTTCATCACCAATATTATTTGTTGCGATGGAAACTGCCATCAACGTCTACAGACAAATACAAGATAAAGAAAGATTACAGAAAGATGATTGATACTTTATTTGTGTTCAATACATCAGCTATAGATTTGGCTCCTTCGTCTCCGCTATCATTGCTATCGAGCTTCAATTTACTAAGTGTCTGTGTAGAAATCAAAAAAGAAATGAAAATGATAGAAAACTAATTATGAATTACAGTGTTGTGTCGTAAAGCTTCAGCAATATAATATACACCAGCACTACCAATTTTGTTACTACAAAAGTTGAACGTTCTAAGTGTCTGTGAAAAGAACCATAGAATTATACGAAAATAATATAGGAAGCTGATTCTATTACGATATTCTTTCGTAAGGCATCAGCAAGATATTTTGCTCCTACAACTTCAATATGATTATAGTGTAAATCAAGTTCTTCTAGTGTCTAAGTGAATAAAAAGACAAATTGAATATTGGAAATGAGTAGAGAATATCAATAACTGTGTTATGTTGTAGAGCATTTGCAATAATCTTGGCTCCCACATCGTAAATCCCAGCACCCAATGAGATTTTTCTTGGACACTAAAAACAATAGAGGAAACAAAAATAAAAATTGAAATCAATCAAAAGCAAGACTACATAATCATTTTTCATTTGTAATGCAGTTTCAACAGCTTTATAGTAATCATTTCCATTTCCTTCTAAAGACAGTTTAACGTCAGTCTGCGTATAGAGAAGAAAAGTTGAATACAATTTTGTAGAAAAAGATAAAATGGTATACCATATCTTTTTGTAAATCATCAAATAAATATTTTGGTTCGGGTACAGTAATTGAATTATCATTGAAATTGACCATTAGAACAGTCTACATATAAAAAGTAGAATAAGTACGTGATGCAACAGAAGGTACTGCAAACTACCGAGTTTTTTTTTAATGTGATAGCAACATTTCTAGCACCATCATCACCAATACAGTTGTATGCAAGATTGATCTTCTCAAGAATCTAAATATTGAAAATCAAGTTAAATTTTACGCAAAACAAAAGTCAGATAAGTAAATTCAATTACATTGTTGTTCTGTAATGTTTCAGATAAAGATATTGCTCCATCGTTTGTAATCTTGTTTTGATGAAGATCCAGCTCCTTCAATGTCTAAATAAGAATCGATAATATCATTTCAAATAATACTAGAAGATATGAATACTATATTCTTATGTAATGCTTTGCAAATATAAGACATTCCTTCGTCACCAATATGATTTGTTGCCATAGAAAGTGTTATCAATGCCTACAAACAATAAACGACAAAGAAAGATGAGAGAAAGAGGTGATAGATACTTGATTTGTATTCAACGCATCAGCTATATGTTTAGCTCCTTCGTCTCCCATATAATTGCCATCGAGGTTCAATTTAGTAAGTGTCTATAAACAAAAAAAAAAGATCAAATGAAGTATGAAAAACATAAGAAGACTTTGTTAGTTTCCAAAAGATAAGTAATATGTTTGGCTCCTTCATGTTGAAAATCACTGTAACCCAGATTCAGTGTAATTAGTGTCTATTTATATCAAAAGTAGTAGGTATTTAAAATATCGTGAATAAATGGGATTTACCGTATTATTTAATAACGCTTCAACGAGGTATTGTGTACCAAGTGCTTTGATTTTATTAGCAAATAAATTTAGCTCGATAGTTGTCTATATTTTAAAGAAAAAAAAATTCAGATAGTATGAAGCAGATCAACTGTGAAGTACCTGATTATTTTGTAATGCATGAGCGAGAATTTGCAAATGCGAATCTTTTAAACCTTTGTGAGTAAGATTTAGTACAGGGAGTGTCTATATATAAATTAAACAAAATAGAGATCAAATCATTAAGACTTTTGATGTTCGTATTCAAATAACTATACTTACATGATGTACAGTGTCAAGAGTAATTTCGTCTTCTGGCTGATCATTTATATAATAAATATTATCTTTCGATGCAATGCCACATCGTACGAATCGATTTCCAAAATTAGAGTGATAGACAGGTTTAATAAATGGTATTGTAAAAATTGATATCTTATCTATTTCATATGTCTCAATAGTTTGATCACAAACAGTAAACCAACGTTTTTCATTGAGCCAGAATGAATCTCGAAATGGTGCTATTATCATATCAAGACGAACGGGATCATTCTCTGAAAATTTATAGGGAATGAAGAATTGGAATTTTTTAAGAAAACTCAGTTCCATTCGAACAAATTTTTCCCATTCATAAATCTCCATGAGAGATTTGAACATGTCTGGATAATAAGTTAATTTGAGTTCACAAAGTTTTGGTGTTTGTAAAACTAATGATCTAAGATGCTCTATCGATAATGAACAATATTGAATGCTTAGACATGTTAATTGTGAATTAAACGATGGTACATGCATAGAATTATTATACGTAAAAAAATTCATCACTTGAAATGTTTCTAAATATGGTAATTGATGAAGGAGAGATGCATATTGATTGTAGAAACAATAACCTATTGATAAAAATTTTAATTTACATTGTTTGGGCCACAACATTTCTTCAGCTTTATAACGCAAGTTTTTCCAACATAATTTTTGAATACTTGATTTTTCAAGAAATAATGAAACAGCTTCAAATGTTGTATTGCTTGGTTCATGATTTGAATCGATTGTGAGTGAAACTAATTTAATGTTATTTGCTTTTATAAATAAAGATTGTAAACTTGTATCATCAATGAAGCGAAGAGTCAGATGACAAAGTCGTTTGCATTGAAGCAATGCAGAAATAAAAGTTTCTTTCTGATCTTCTGAACGAGCAGTCCACCAAGTCGTTAATGACACTACACGATTATATAAAACGTGATGAGGAATGCTTCGTTCATTTGTTATATATTTGTGAATATCAAGCTTAAGATGAAGTCGATGATATTGATTCACAATAGAGTGAAGCTTTTTACAAACACCACTGATCTTACATAGAATTGTTTGAGCATCACAGAAATCAAAAATATGGTGAAGTAATTCCACAGGAAGATTGAGTAAATATGATTCTTCCATTAAAGTGTACTGACCAATTTATGTAAAGTAATAATCTATGTCAACAGATTAAATGAACAATAAAATACTTTTAATTAGACAATATAAATATGTAATCGATGTGCAGAGTTCTGCTGCTTAGATGATGCATTTTTACTAGCAGAGATATCTAATACTGCTCGCAAAATTCTTTTATACAACTTTACTCACCCTCACGATTTCGAATAGATAAAAAGAAACTAAAAGTAAATTTATTATTCCTAATATCAACAAAGAGCGCTGTAAAGAGCCATAAAATATAAAAACTATCAAAGCATCTGACGGGAAAAAATTCAAAGATAAAGAAAAAGAAAAAGAAAAAAAGAGCTTTAGTAGTGCTGTAAATGATGACAGATTTGTTTGCATCATAAGAATGTTTGTAAAAAATAAACTTATTATTGTTAATGGATTATAAATAATTCACCATGGTAAAGTAGTATAAAACAGACTAATTCAAACGGGAAAAAGCGGATCTTCATGAATTGAGAGTATGAGTGCCTGAGTGAGTGTGGGTGTAGCTGAGAGTGAGAGGATAAAAAATTACACACAACCATACTCACATTATCATTGTTGATGTATTATTTCATGTTATTGCATCATTACCTGTATCATACAACAAAACAGCACGACTGATAACGTGAGTCAACTTTCTTGGTAACTTCCAAATGCAAAAGATTTTTCTCGTATAAAAGAGAACGTCTGTGTGCGATAAAGAGCCTTGTTAAAAATCAGTTAACAGTAATGCGATGGTTGTGCTGTCTCCTCTCTCTTTCCATGCTTACTATCACTAACGTCTTCGCGCATCTTGAGAGTGTGAATGTGGGTGTGGGTGTGAGTACCATGTATATGATACACCCACATTCACATCCATACCCATACATACTCTCAATGTCTGATGCGTCAAAAAATCTCTTATTATTTGAAAAAGTCTGTTAGAATGTCGAAATCACAATATTTTGACAAGTATCTCAAAGCAGGATCTCTGTAAAACAGAGTATTAGAAAGATTTTTTTATTAAATAATGATCTTGACAATACAAAACGTAATAATCATCCAAAATTTCGGTTAGAAACTTGATGAGAAGCTTTCAAAACACAATGTCAGTTATGATTGATATTTTATTTTAAGACTTCTGTCCTCCATATAAACGTTCACATGCATCAACAAACGTGATGAAATCGACTGTTTGCAATTGTTTTCCATCGAATTTTTTCGAGTAATTTGATGAAACTTGTGCATATTCATGTCGATAGAATTGTTTTAAATGTTGAGCATAGTGAAGCAATGCTGTACCTGTCAGTAAATGATTCCCAATAAGTGTGAATAAATCTTGATGAATATGATTCTCATCGAACCATTTTTGTATATCATTCTTTGTCCAATCTTTCACCGAGTTTTTTTCTTCTTGTTTAACTATATTCTGAATTGTTGGTTTGACAGGTAAAACTAATTTTTTCTCAACATGTACAACGGAAAGCAATTCATTAGCAGCATCTTTGAATGATTTTCTTCCAAAATGAATATATTTTTGTCCAGCAATTCGAATACCTAACCAACCATTTGGTTGATATTGTTGATTAGGAGCATATATTGGTAGAATACGTTTTCCCAAAGTATCACATGCATAGGATAATTCTTGTCGACATGATTTTGACGCATAATATTCTTTTGAAATAATCAAAACAATTACGTTGGCTTTTTCCATTCCGTTGGCAATTTCTTCCCATACATTTTCGGATTTTATTTGTTTATAATCGACCCAAATCGAAAGATATTGTGATAAATGTTCTACAAGTTCATGACAAAACATTTTGTCTATATGTGAATAACTAATCATAATCAATGGTTCTTGTTGATCTTGATAAATTTTCTCTTTTAACAAAGGTAAACGTAATGATTCTAAATTCCATAAAATTCCTTCTGCGGCTTTTTTCAATGAACTTAAATCTAATGGAACAGAATCAATTCGTGTACTTGTATATAATGACGATGATGTTGATAAATTCGATAATACGATCATAAGTTTTGTATGTGATTGAAATTTTTCATGTGAAAATTGATGAAATGAAATACTCCAAAAAAGATTTGTTAATGTAATTAAAATTTCATCTTGTACCCATTGAATATTCAATGGGATTTCAGATGTAAATCGAATTAATAATTGTGACAAACAATCAAATAATTGATTACTTTCTTTTAAACATTTCTTCAAAATCTCATCATTAACAAATAATTTACTTAAAACAACAAGACCTTCAGTTATATGAAAACATTGATAGATCAACGAATCAGATTGAGATGCATGTAATATTACTGAAATTAATTGTTCAAGAATATGACACATGAATTGATCAGCAAGAAGAGAATTTTGTTTAATTTCATCAGATTCGATAAGTAAAGCATAAGTTATTGATTGAATAAAATCAATAGTTGAATATTCTTTTTCATTATGATCTTTCTTCATTTGTTCTTTACTTTCAATTAATGATTTAACACAATTTAATTCATTCAAAACTTCAACAGCTGTTGCACATCGAGCTAATTTCTGTAAAATATAACAAATATGAAGATCTGTATTGAATGATGGTCGTTGACCCGATGTTGTTAACCATTGAATACATGCATGAGGCCATTGATGACGAATAATGATTGGAACTAATAAAGGTTTTTTACTAAAGATTTTGATTAATGTTAAAATGTAATTGACAAGTTCAGCTTTTTCATCGGATTTCCAATTCTTTTTTGTAAATTCTAATGAATAGAGAAAAAAATTTGATGGCAGATTTGCTTCAGTTATTGGGATAAAAAGACATGAAAAACCAGTAATTGCCAATAAACAAGTCACAAGATGACCATATTGATTATTATCATCACGGAAATAATCTTCTTTGAGAAGAGATATGTAATTTTGAAAGATAGTTTTCAAATGTGATGGATCTTTAACAGAATAAAATAAATCTGTTAGCAAAACTCCACGACATGCATTCTGTAATGTTTCGAGAAATAAATTTGTTGCATGTGATTCAGCATTTTTATTTGATAATTTCTTTTCAAATATTGGAATTATTCGATAGAAATTATCGATCAATGAAAGAGCAAATGGTTTATCTTCGAGTAATCCATTCGGAGTGGCAGATTTTAAACGAAGAAATAGACGTTGAACTATTTCAATATAAACATTTTCGGATTGAGATAAAGATAAACTTTTCAAATCATTTACAAAATCATTCGTTGCCATTTGACAAGAAATGATTTTCTTACTCATTTCTTCTTTTCAAAGGCTATGTACGTCAATTTTATTCTTTTCTTAATCGTTGCATTTTAAGAACAATTTATTCTTTTATTCTACCAAATGAATAATCTCGTTTTTTACTTATTCAATATATAATTGTGTACTAACATGCAAAGGTAAAATCAAATTATTGTCAATATTAATTACACAATATCAATAATAAGACTAACTCATTTCGGACTTAATCTTGAGGGCGACAGGGTGGGTGTGGGTGTGAATATTAAGTTAATCAGACTCACTCGCACGCATCTACGCTCACATCCACACCCGAGATAAATAATAAAAATTCCTTTGATTTACTTTATTTATCGATGTAAAATGATAAAACCATCTTCCTCAAACAAACATTGCACACTTTTTAAAAGAAACAAAAAATAAAACTCTCTTATAATGTATTGATTTCACCCATGATATTGATACGTCGATTTTGACATTTTTTCACTGAAATTTCTTTTGCAACCTAAAACAATTTTATAGAATTTATTTGATCAATTACGAAAAACAAAAAACTATATTTTACCTGTTCTTTTAATTGTTTTGTATATGAAATTAATATATTTAATTTTTCTTTCAATTGTTGTTCTTCTTTTGATGAATTTGTTGCTTTTTCTTCTAATTCTTTCTGTTGTAAACGATTTCGTTCAATAGCAATTTTCTTTTGTTGAAAACAATTTATAAGACGATCAACAAATTTATATGAATCACGCATTGAAAATAATCGATCTAATTGTCGATGAGCAATCGATGTAAATATTGAATCAACATTTTTCAGAAATGTTTTTAAATCTTAAATATTAATTTAGAAAATAATTATCTTTTCAAATATATTTCTATTACCATTTTCATTGATTTTTTGTATTGATGATGGAGCATTTTGCATAATAAATGTCATAAGAATAGTTTCATTGACATGATATTCATTGAGACGTTGTTTTAAAAATGATTGAAGCTAAAAGAAAGAAAGAAATGAATTAATTTCAATATTTTAAACTAACTCGATGAAGTTCTTGAATAAATGTTGTATATGTTGCACGATTTTCCAATAATGTTAATGCATCATTACCACGTGCAATACCATCATCAACTATGACATAGAGAAAGATAAAAAACTAGGATATTCAAATAAAATACTTGGATGAGTTGATCCATTGAGAGCAGCTTCTCGTAGAGCATCAGGAATAGAATTCGGATGAGTACCATTAGATGAAAGAGCTGGATCAAGTAATTCAGGTACTGTATCAATTCCAGACCAATCAATTTCTGTTTCCTAAATAAAGAAATAAATAGCTAAATATAAGACTATTGACAAATGTAAATTTGTATACAATATCAAAATCAATAACATCTGCTTGATTTGCTGCTTGTTTAATTTCAATTCCTTCAGTTGATGTTGTTAAATCATCATCAAATCCCAGAATAATATCTGGTTCTGTTTCATCAATTTCAGCTGCTTCTGCAAATTTATAATTTAATGGTGGTCGTTCAATACTAACAGGTACATGACCATTCGTTCTCCATTGATAAACAGTTGTATTTCCATTATCAATTAAATATTTAATAATTGGTAAAAATTCTTCATCATTCGATTTTAAAGATGAATGAAAATGTTTCATAAATTCTAAATAAAATTCAACAGCTGATTTTAATGATGGAATGGAATTTTTCTCTCCATTTGCTAATTCTGTACATATATTTGGTAAATATTCAATACGTTCAATTAATTCTCGTTGAACATTATCACCCTAAATTATTAAATTTAAGATTACGCGAAACAATTAAATAAAATAATAAACAAACTTTAATTGACATATCGGTGCATAATTGTGCATATTGTTTTTCAATTTCATGAATAGTTTTATCTAATTCAGCATGACGTGTATGACATTCGTCTCGAATTTGTTGACATTTACCAATATGTTTTTTTAATGCAGGGATTTCAAAAGCAACATTTCGTTGAAGAATTTGACCGGATTCAACTATAAATATATATTATCGTTTTTTCAATATTGGAAAATGAAAAATAGACAAACCGAGATAAATAGAATTTTTTTCATAATTAGAAATAATTGTTCTCCAATCCTAAATATTATATTTAGATACAAAAAAAGAATGATCTATTAAATTACTTTCATTCGTTGTGATGAATACATGCCAAACATATTTTTACTTTCTTTCTCTGTTTCTTTTAATATTTCAACAATTTTCAAACAACAAAAATAATCCAAATCTATTCAATAAAAAAGAATTTATTCAAATCAAAAAGATAGGTTCTTTCATACAAGAAGAACCGAGTAATCTTTTTATTTCATCATGTTCAGGCATATCTAAAATAGCTTGTTGAACTTTCGCTCGAATTGCCACTGATCGTTCATTCCAATCTTTTGAACAATGACGACGATCAACTAACCAATCTATTAAACAATTAAATTTATTATTAAATTTAAAAAAAGAAGATTGATTGACTAACCAACAAGTTTGGTAAGATGAATATCAATCGTACTATCGTCAATAGTCATTATATTAGATCTGAAAATTTAAAAAAAAAAGTGAATGAATTGTTTCTTTTTAAATTTATAATTGAAAAAAAGACAAGGATGTATCATCCATTAGTTTTTTGTTGTTGTTGTTTTGGTTATTAAACGAAAATTTCGTGAAAAAAAGAAAAACAAACTAAAATAGAAGATAAGTTGAAGGATATTTAGCAATAATTAAACGTTCTTGATAGGCAATTAAATATTTCATATTCATTGCTTGATAAAGCTAAGAAAAAATAAATAAAAATAAATCAAAAATAATCAAATAAATTCGATTTACTTGAAGTAATTTATTATCATATTCTTGTTGTTGTGATGAAGATTTTTCTTCAATTTGTTTTAAAAGTATTTTCCAAACACGACCATAAGATTTTTTCATTAAATTATATTTATAATGAAGATTCGATAATTTTCCATCATTAATATCGATATGTTTTTGTAAAATTTTAAAAATATTTAATAAATATGTTGATGTTTCATCATTTATATTTGATAAATCACATAATAACATTCCTAATGAGATATAAATATCAATAAACCAATTTCGACGTTTTTCCATATCACTAAAATGAAAATTAATTCTTTTACTTTTTATTTATTATTAATTCATACGTTTTAATGAGTTGATTTTCTTTATCAGTTGATGATGAATTTTTTTGACCAAAAAATTTTAAAATTAAATCTTCATCAAATAAAGTTAAAAGTTTATCTTGAATAAATTTAATAATTTCATTAATTTTGTCATCTTTTTTTTCATTTGTTAATTGTTTTAATTGATTTTCAAGTTGTTGAAGACGAGCAAGATGTGATGGAACATGATTATTTAAATCTTGTTGTTCACTTATTAATTCTTCATATAATTTGCCTTGATCATCCGTTAATCTATATATAAGAACAAAGAAAAACAATGGAAAACAAACTAATTGAATTACTTGGGTATCCAAGAAATTTTTAAATCTCTTAATGCTTCTTGATATTGTTGATCTTTTTGTGATGAATTATTTGTTGTTCCTTCTTCAGTTGTTGTTGTTGTTATCACAGGTGAACTTACTTGTTTTTTACTACTACCAGTAACACTAGTTGATGAAGATTTCTTCGAAGAACTTGATGATGTTGAACTAGGTTCAGTAAAATATTGATAAATTGTATTCATTTCCTATGAAAAAAAATATTTTCATTTATTTCTTTAAATTAAATTAAAAAAATATTCAAACCAATTTTTTCATTTTTTCGTTTTTAGGAAATGTCATTGTGCCTCGTAGAAATGTTCCAGCTATTGAACTAATTACTTTTGGAAGTCTAAAAACAAAAAAAATGTAATTTTTCAATAAAATAAAATTGAACATACTTGTCTTCTGGTACAGTTGTCATAAAAATAGGTAATGGTTGTCCCCATTGTAATTTAATAGTTGATGCTTGAATTTTTTTCTTTTGTGTATGTAAACCATCTAATGAATAATAAAAATCAGGTGCGGGTAATCCAGTAACTTTATGTTCAATATGTAAAGATAAACCAGTTCCACCATTATCTTTTAATAAACGTTCTAATAAATCATATTTATCATGTCGAATATTCATTCGAATGATAAAATCACCTTTTTCTAATTTTAATGAATACTAAAAAATAATAACAGATTAAAATAAAATTGACATAAAAATTCTTTTCTTACATCTTTCATCACATCACCTGAACCTAAATATTGTTTATTTGTATCAAAACACATCCATAAAGCACCTTCATATTCATTATCATAAAGTAATTCATGTAAATATGGACATTTTATTTGAATTTCTGAAGCTTTTAACTAAAAAAACATTTTCATTTTTAAAAATAATTCAAATGAAATTCTTACTAATGTAAAATTAAAAACTAATAAAAGTTGATAAATTTGTCTTTGATCAGTTAAACAATCTCGTTTCGATAAAATTTGTATTTTACTTTCATCTTTATTTGGTCTTAATGTTTGTACAAGAAATTTCCAATTAATAGTAGGTAAACCATTGATATTTTCATATGTATTTATTAAACGATTTTCTAAAACAAATCGTTCATATGATTGACTACTACGTAAATGTAATGAGATTGAAGGTGAAATAAGTATTGAATGAAATTTAATTGAATAACTCGTATCCATAATAGATAAACTTGACCACCATCGTGCTAAACATAATTCTAATGTTCGTTTATCTTGAACATTAAAATAACATTGAAATATTGCATTCGGTGATAAACGAATTATTTTTTCAAATTCATTTGTACGAAATGAACGACCTGATTCAAGTTGAATAAAATGTAAATTCATTAGAGAAGAGATATCACAAGAATGATTTGTTATTTTAAATACTGTTAAATAGGAAATAGAAAAATATTTTTCAAATAAATATTAAGACAAACCAGCAATATTTGAGCCAGTTGGAACTTGAAGAAAATGTCGACGTATTTGACTAGGTTTAAATGTTTGAGAATTAAATTCAAGAGAATTTGTTTGAGAATTTACACTTGAAAATACAAAATAAAACAAATATTTCAATAATGAATTTATTGAAATATTTTTACCTAATTGGTTTTATAATTGTTATTGGAAAACGAGCTAATGGTCCTGCATTGATTTGATTCGTATCAAATGCTTGTAATTCTGTAAAATGAACTTCATCTTCTTTTAAATGTGATGGATCAATTCTGATATCAAATGTTCGATCTGCATAAGATAAATCAAGAAATTTGGCATGTTGAACATAACTAACTGGTGGATCACAAATAAATGATAAACGACAAGCAAATTTGATTTTTACTTCTTGATCTAAATTAATAGTTTTATATAAATAAAATCTTTTTCTTTTTTTGTTGTGTATGTTACCATCATAAGTAACTAATTGATTCGGTTTTTTTGATAAATATTTCGTTTTAACTGTTAAACGTATATCACCCGAACTTGTTTGAACTTGATCAAAATCTCGTAAATAAACTCCACGTCCTTGTCCACCTGTAATATCTAATTGTATTTTTGATATTAATGATGGTTTAGCTAATGAACGAATATAATCTAAAGCTTTATGAATTTGTAGAAGACCAGCACCAACAGAAAATTCATCTTCTATTTTCTGTGCTGTATTCATTAATGCACGACGAATTAATGATGGATTATACTCAATTTCTTCTTGTTTTAATGCACTTACCAAAAGAGCTAAACAAATTTATAAGTCATAAAAACTAAGAAAAAAATTAATTTTACCAACACAGCCAGCAGCATTTGGTGATGCCATTGATGTTCCATTCATTAATTGTCTTTGAGATAAACAAAATTGTGGTACACTAATGGAAAAGAAATTTTGATAAAAAAAATTTCTTTTGTAAACATTATATCAAACCTTGTAATAGCAGCACCAGGTGCACTAATACATACACCTAACCATCCATCACTACATGGACCACGTGATGACCAAGTAAATGATGTTGTACAACCTGTAGATTCTCTTAATGCATATTCTGCTAATTGCATTTCAGGTGTTACATAAGCACCAACACCTTCAGTTGAAGAAACAAAAAATTAAATTTATCTTATCTAATTCAAAAAAACTAATTAATCTACCAATGAGATTTGTACATGTTGCACCAGGTGCACCTGTTGTACTTAATGCTGGACCATTATTTCCAGCTGATGAAACAAATATTATTCCATGTTTTTCAACAGCTTCATTAAATAATTCTTGAACTCGTCTATAATATAGATAGAAGAATTTTCTTTTAAATTCATTTGTATATAAGTTCTTACCCAGAATTAGGAATCTGACAATCTTCTCCATAACTTAAATTTATTATATCAACTTTATAATCAATACAATATTTTATCTAATTAAATAATATAAAAATTGTCTCAAATAAAATAAATTTATTAAACATACAGCTCGAACTAGAGATGGAACTGTTTCCATAGTTGATAAACGATGATCACCTATACTAATTGATAAAAGTTGTGCACCAGGTGCAATTCCATTTTCTTCACAAGAATCGCCGAAATAAGCAGCAGATATTGCACCAACATGAGTTCCATGAGAACCTATATACATAATACATTTTTCAAATCTTTTATTTATTAGATAATCATTTTAAGCGAATATAATTGGCGTCAAACATATTAGATGACACATTAATTTTATAATCAATTGTTTTTTTCTCCATTATATTCAATGAAATGCAAAATCAAGAAGAGCTCATTGTTTGGAACGAAGTTGTTAAGGTTATTTGATTTCATTTACTCATTTTAAACCGTTAAAGAATGTAACATACAGGCTTTTTTCTGAGTAATAAGCAAGGGTCTAGATAATTCAGAAACACACAGAGTATTACACATATTTGCATTAAGAATTGTTAGTTTAGAGTATCTGTCACACTTGTTCATATGAGATAAAGGAAATATTAGGCAAGAACATTATTTTGTCAAAATCCCAGAATGTACAATTGAAGATTAAATCTCTCTTAAAAGTGTAGATAGAACAAACCAGGTTTTATTTATTGAATCATCACAATTTGTCTTAAACTTCTACAATTAATAATCGATTATAAGAATTATATATGAATCAGTGAAATATTCTATTTTCTATATTATTTAGTACAGCATAGGAAATGATATTTGACATTTTTCATAGAAATGAAAATAATAACTAACCTCCAGCTACGACAATTTCAAGAATATTAATTTCATGATGTATTTGTACGGAATAAGTAACCATATCTAAATAAAAAACAAAGAAATAAATTCTTTTTTTTCATTTATTTAATTTTCTTCTAACCTATGGCACTAAATGTTGCAAATTCATGAGAATCAAAATAATTTGTTAAACATTTACATTTATCTAATTCACCTTGTTCAGTTGTATCAATACATGCACTAGAAGAAAAGAATTGTTTTTATTTATATTTATTATTAAATAATACGAACATCCATTTATCTCCATCATTCCAAACAATACAATCAAGAAATGGACCAGGATCATTGTATTTCTTTTCTACTTCTTTTAAAGCATCAACAAATGATTGAAATTCTTCGCGAATTATTTTTTGTTCCTAAAAAAGAATTGAAATTTTCTTCGAAATAGAAAAAAGAAATGTAATACTTCGTTTGGTGTTGGAAATTTATTAGTATGTTCATCTAGACGGCGTTGAGCTTCAGCTAAAGCAAGACGATGTTCAGGATCAAATAGTTTTTCACGACGTTCTTTCTAAAAAATTAGTTTTAAATTAAATTATTTAGTTTTTAAAATTATTTTCTTTACGGAAAGACGATCAAAAGCAGAATTTGGTATTAATTGTTTTAATGATTTTATTCCAATCTGATAATTTCCTGATGGATTTTTCCAACTTGATGGAATCTTTAAATCAAAAATAAATTCATATTTATTTTGAAAAATTTATTTTCGTATTACTTTTAATTTTCTTCCTGATAAACCTTGAATTGAGTCATCATCTTTATTATTCGTTGATGTTATTTTAACAATGGTTGAAATATCCACATCACCACTACCTGTACTATCACGTAAATCAATTAATTTTACTTCTCCTGTACTTGTTTTCTAAAATAAATTCTTGTTTTATATAGAATAGAAAAAAAGAGAATTCAAATAAATACTTGAAGACCATTTGCTAGCGGATCAATGCCAGTATCAAGAATAGCAATTGTGACTTGACGTCCATCATATTGAGGATGTTTTGTTAATAATTGTAATGCACCAGTAGGTTGTTTAGGTAAACATCCACCAATGGGAAAATGAGTATCAATTGCAACTGATGATATATTCATATCTACAATTATAAATAAATTCTATTCTATTTATATCACAATTCACATAAGATTTTAGTTCAGTTTGAAATGCACGAAAACAAATACTTACATATACATTTTTTTATTATGTGTATGTTTCTAAGACATAGAGCTGAAAAGTTTGGATTACATCACTAAAGTATCGCTAGAGGGAATGTGTTAGATGTTCAGTAAGTTTTATTATATAAAAAAACCTAAATGAAGGTTTTACGAAAACTATCACACTTCAAGTCTTATTTCTCAGGAAGTATTTATTTAGCTGATGTTCTTTCATAGTAAAATAGTGCTCTTCGTCTGATTAGAATGAATATATATGAATTCATGTTATATTTCAGTGATAACAGAAATAAAACTAGATTGAGGGTGTATGAAAATCATATTCTATGTTAATAATTCTTTCTTATTAAAATATTTCAGTGTTGATGATTTTAATAATATAAAAACTATTCTAGACTCAATTAGATTTTAGAATCACCTACCACAGATATAATACACATACAGAATGACATTAGAGAACATTAAGTTACGCTTTAAATCTGATAACGGTGTGAAAAAAGAAGACACTATGACAAGAAACTGTACATAACAATGATTTTCTTTGTATGAAACAATGAGAATAAAAAAGTAATATTAATGATCTTTGTAGAACTCATTAAGTTTTTAAGATGTATAATAATAGAAAAAGCCAGTAAATGAAGATGTTTTGTTCATAACTATATTTTAAAGAGTAAAAATAAAGATATCTATTAGATTTCATATTGAAAGAGTATGAAATCAATATGTTCTACAATCTATAAGAAAACGAGTGCAAACTTCGTCAAATATATCCAATAGATGTATCATTCAAGATAAATAAAATATGAAAAAAGGTTTTAAAATAATAAAAAAAACAGAGAACGGGAGACATGTTTTATTTTCTTAATCATTATCTTATCGATGTTATACAGATTAAAGAACAAATATAAAACAGAAAAGAGCGTATGTATACAAAGGACAGACAAAATGAAGCGAAGAAGAAAAAAAAATAGTAATGATCAGCATATATATATTTTCATATTTCAACGTAAGCAGAATACTTTTTTCGTACAATGGCTGAAAGAACTTTGCTTTTTTTTTTAAATAATAAATCATATTCATTGATATGATGTATATTTCTATGAACTTAAATAAATATAAATGAAAAAGAAAAGAAATGAAAAGAATAAGTAGGGGAATGCACTGACACGAACCGGTCTTTAGTCTCTTTTTTTTTGTTTTGTTTTTTAGAATCAATTTTATGATGCCCATTCAGCTAATTCAGCCAATGGATCTTTCTTTGCTTTGCCTGCTGTAGCAGCTGCAGGTTGTGCATACGTGTGTGAAGAAACCGGAACTTGTGGTAAATTAATTTGAGCCATTTCTTGTGATAAAGCTTCTTGTTCTAATTGGGCTAATTCATTTTCCAATTCAAATTCATCAATTTCAGCACCAAAACCTATGAAAATAATTTCATTTTAAATAATTTTTTTTTTTGATATTCTAAACATACCAACAGGACTTGAAATAGCATTAGCAATTTCATTTGATAATTCATGTTGATCCGCTAATTCATCCATTATATCTTGAACACTATCAACATCAAGTTCTTTATGAACATTTTTCAAAGCACTTGTTGCACTTTTAAGTGCATTAAATGCTTGACCATTCATTGATGCATTCTAAATAAAACTAATTCTTATTGATCTATTTTCTTCTAAATTTACTTGTAAAGCTTCACGTTGATATTCAAGTGTTGTTAAAGTTCCATCAATTTGTTGTAAAGTTTTCTCTAAACGTTTCTTTCTTTTAAGTGCATTTAAAGCGTTTCGTTTATTTGTTCGTGCATCACGACGAGCTATAGCTGTTTCTTCGTTAATTTTTGCTTCTAAATGTTCAACTTTTTTATTTAAAACATCTTCAACATCACGTAACTGTTGTATAGCTTCTTGCGGTGTTTGAGCTACTTTGGTTTTAGCACCACCTTTTGATGAACCACCAAATACACGGGATAAAACACCACCTTTGTTACCACTCATTATTTTTACTAATTTTAATAGAAATAAACAAATATCTAAAATGAAAATGATTGAGAGAAGTATTTGATATTGATAACAATATTTGCATAGAGAATTATGTAGGAAGAAAATACGTTCGAGTTCTTTCATCATGATTGTAATCTAACATCAGTCATAAGATTGAATAGATGAATTATTCAACAAACAATAATAAACAATCAGTCAACAACCAAGTTAACTATTGAGAAGAAAAAAATATCGTCATCAGACAACATACGGACTTTTTTTATGACTAACTAGGTACTTTTTTTATTGGTACAATCTGTTTATTAAAAAAGATGTCACTCGAATACAAAATATTTTATGACGATTTATTTATTGATATATCTTTCTTACGAGAGAGAAAATATATACATCACGTGTGAATGAACAATTACAAAAATCTAGTAACATTGACCATGTTATGAACTAATCAACCATGCTATTTTAAATATAATATATTGATAGGAAGAGAAACAATCGGATATGGTTTTGATTATCACACAAAATCAATGCAATGTTAAATCGAATGGATGTATAAATCTATCGTTAGAATAGATAAATCATCCTTTTATTTCAAAAAAATTTCGATTATCGTATATCATTATTAAGCAAATAAATATACAATAGAAAATACAAAGTTTTGTAATAATAAAAAATGAAGATTTAAAGACGCATAACTAACGTCTTTTTTAAAGAAGATCACACATCAGAGAAAAAAACACTTCATGAGAATATTTTCTTTAATATATGTAATGATTATAAATAGAAAAGAACATATTTTATCATAACATAGAAACATTTTCCGTAGTGTTGTTTCAACTCAGTATAACGCGATAAATTTATTGTATCATATGAGTTCTTCGAGATTGGTTCTCATGTTGCTGATGAAAATGCTTAAATGAACAGGAAATCATCAGTTGAATACACCGAGCAGTATCTATGTTTCGAATATGACTGGAGCTACCTATATTGCTGATTACTATAATCACTGAATATAATGTTGCAATTCTTGTGGTACAAGTTCAACGTTATTTACTATGCCAGTAGATCTTTTTCTAAATCCTAATGAAACTTATCTCTGTGTGTAATTCTTTTAATGTTGTTATTTTTCTAAATATACTCCTTTTGTCCGTAAAAATCTTTATTTTATAGAATTGCTTATAAATCAATGGAAATGAATAAAATGTCCTATAAAATGAAACGTTAATATTATAATAAAAAAGAATCGTAGATTAAATTTATATTTAAATATTTTTCATGTCTAATAATAATAGGCAAGTCAGAACATTCATAAAAAATTAGCGTAATTATGGGATAAAATAACGCCCTTCATCTATAAAAAAAACGACGTAGAAAAAGAGAACGATCTTTATGCGAACTTTGATTACCACCTTTATAAACAACGTATGAGCGTCATATTTTTTTACTTTTCTTTCTTTTTTCCACCTATATTTTGTCTTGTTTTTTTCTCGTAACCCCTTTTACATTTAATAAATAATATGTTTTATTTTTTAAAAATTTAGATATACTTGTGTTTTTTTTAAACGGACAATGGATAGTAATTCAACATCTGATGTTAAACTTGATCAAGATACGACGAGAAATCGTTCATTTTCGGAATCATTTCATAATTTCGCACAAGCTGTAAGTTATTTAGACTTAAAATTAAAAAAAAAGTATTTTTATTTAATATTATAGGTTCATCATAAAGTTTGGGGTGATACTAAATGGGCCCAATCAGTAAGTAAATAAAAATATTCAATTCTCTATTTTGATTAAGATATTTTTTCTTACAAGTTTCACGATAAAGTTTGGGGTTCGAACGACAATGAACATGGTAAAAGTGAATCTGACCTAAATAAAAATTAATCAATGAACTGTTCATATAAAAATGACAATTTGTAATTTTAATTGTACTTCTATTAAATATGCTTAAAACTATTTCTATATATTATAATCAAGCGAATTAAAATTCAAAATAAATTCAATGTTTGTAATATGAATATTATCTCATAGTCCTTGATTATGCTTATTGCCCGGAATCTAGACGCACAGTTTTGATCTTTTTTAACTGAACATTTCTCGAGAAACTCTATTTGAATTCAATGCATTTCCTTGAATGATCTATTGATTGATAAGTTATGATGAAAAAGCTAAATATTTGAAAACAGTATAAAACCATCATTACAATGGTTTATAGCAGAAGATTTTAATGTATATTCGTTCGAAATAATAACAAACAAAAACAAAAAAAGAAAAGAAGAAATTTCAATTAATTTTCATCATCTTGTTCAATCATTTCTTCATCAATCTCTTCTGCTTGTTCTTGATCATCATCATTACCATCCTCTTCTTCATGTAAATCAAAAACTTTAACTTGTTCACTATTTTTATCCCAATGAGCTTTAACTTTGATTTTAAATTGTGCCAATGGATGTTGAAATAATTTTAATAATTTCGCTTGTTCAGGTGTTAATGTATCACCTTTTTTACAAATAGTAAATGGTTGAAGTAAATGAATAATACCTTTTTTTAATGTTGTCATTAAACCTAATGATCTTAATAAAGGTTCCATTGTATGTTGAAAACCATCTAATGATCCTTCATCAATAGAAACAGTTTCTTTAACTTGATTTCCAGCTCTTGCAAAATCTTCCATTTCTAATTTATTAAAATATTCTAAAATTTCTTGTGGTTTTCGATTTGTTAACATTATACCCATTTTTCCAACAAGATAAGGAGATATTTTTGATAATGATGGTAAATATTCAGTTGCTGGTGTACGTCCTAAAGCAAGTTGCATAACACGATTTTTTCCAAAGAAAAAATATGAAGATTCAGATGGTGGAAAATGTGCACGAACTGTTTGTAATTTATCTGTACGTTCATTATAAAGACGAACAACAAATAAATGTGAACAATCATCAAGACGTGTACGAATTTTTTTAACTAATTCTTGTTTTAATTCTAAACCACGATTTGTTTTTAATTTCTTAGATGATTTTGCGATTGTTATACGTTGTGCTCGTTTAGATTTAGGCATGATGATCTATTAAAAACACATAGAAATATTTATGTTAAATTCATTAAAACATAAAACTACGAAAAAAAATAAATGTGATGTTTGATCGGATAGAAGACGAAAACAAGCCTCTATGGAAGTCCAATCATTTTTATTGGTTAATTCTATTTTCCAATCATATCTTATAGAATAGTTTACTCTATACTTATTTCATTGAGATATTAGCGGGAGAATCATTTTAGATTATGAGTATATAAGATAATCAATAAAAACAAAATTAAATATATGACCGATTTTATTAAGTATACAAAAATATACAACTATCTATTTCTTCTGTAAGATTGAAGAAATCCGAGGTTATCAAATATTGCTTCGGTTAAATATAATGTCTGGTAAAAATAGTTTTATGAAGTTAGGTTCTCTTGAAATAGAATTTATATCAGAAAGAAAACATTACTAAACTTGGAATTATTAAGTAGTGGCGCTATCTCTCATCCACTACCTCCTTTTTTTCTTCTCTGTTCTTCTCGATTGGTCATCTGTATCAGTCACTTTCTAGTTCTAGTACTTCTGAGGCGAAGCAAAGATAAATCAAGAGCAAATTAGTTTATAGACTAACAGAAATCTCACGGTTATAACTTAAATAAAAGATTCTAAATTTAGTTTTTAATAATAAATCTTTATTTTCTAAAAGAATGTGTATCCATTTAACATCAAAGTATGTTCAGCTTAAAATCGGATGTATATAAATTGACTAAAGAATAATATTTAGATCTTTCTATTATCAAAAAAAAGACTTGAAGTATTTCTTTTCACAATTTATTCTAAAGATCAATTAATAATACAATGATTTAATAATAAAGAAAATATAATAGGAAAATAAATCAAAAGAAAAATAATAGATTTTCTTTCATCAGTATTTCTCTTCGTCTAATCACAACACAAATAATAAGAAAAAAAAATAGGGGAATTTATTTATTAATTTGTTTTCTATCAAAAGCACCTAGAGAGAGAATGATAAAATGTATAGTTTATCAATATTTATATTGAAAGTCAACACGTAAAAGATATTTCATATTGATTTGATCAGTATTATAGACAATATATTCGTTATATAATAATGAAGTATTTCGAGCATTTGATGCAACACCATTACCCATTGGAATAAGTATACCATCATTTGTGTAATGATAATCTATTGAATAAAAACATCTAAGAAATCATTTTCTTTTTTAAAGAAATATTACCTTTTGGATCTGGCATTGTTGATCCACAACCTTTTGTCGAATGTGTACCATGTGGTAAAGTTGATGCTGACATATTTGTTGCTTTAAGACATTCAAACATTTTTCCAAGTGCAACTTCACATAAAAGCATTAAACCTTGGGGTGATTGTTTTGTTGTAAAACAATAATTTGCTAAATTATTTTTTTGCTTCAAAATATAATTTAAATAAATTAAATAAATAACTTACCACTTTTTGAAACCATATCAGCAAAATAAACACCTTTACCAAACATATAACCAGTCTACAAATGAGAGAATATTAAAAAATAAAATATATATAATATAAAATAAACTTACAACAGGTGCTTCAGGTGGTGCAATACGTAAACCTTGACTAAGAATACCAGCAAAATTAGTTGTTCTTGATCCATGCCATAATAATTGATGATTATCAAGTGTTTGAAAATTTTTAAAACGATCATATTCACCTTCACGTGTTGTTTTAAATAATTCACATAATTTTAATGTAAATTGATCATGAGTTTTCGCATGAGTTTTAATCATATATTGTTCAATAAGTTTAAATTCTTCTGTATTATGTTCAACTGGTATAAGACCACATTTTAATTTTTTATAATGAGCATCTATTGGATGTTCACTATCTTCGATAGTATTATTTGATTCATCTAACATTGAATAAGCTATTTCAATTTCAAGTAAATTATCAATCATTTCAGTCTTGGTTTTTATTAAGTCAACATTATCAAGTAATGGTGGTTTAGCCAAACCAAAGTCATGTGGAATCACTAAAATTAATATTTGATTCGTCTGTATGAGATACAACTATAAATTGAATACTTACAAGTATAAAATCGATTACTAGCATCAACAATAGCTGTTTTTGATGTTGTAACTCCATTTGTAATTATTGTTTGTAATTCAGATAAAACTTTATAAGCTTTATCTAATTGATTTTTAGATAATTTTCCTAATGGCATTTTAGTTAAATCAATTTCAAATGATAATAAAGCTTGTTTCATAGTTTCAACATTAAAAATCATTTTAACAAGATCTTGAACTTGATTTGGTAATTTAGATTTTATATTTAAATTAGCATTTTCAAGTAATTTTTGCATTTTATCATTATCACCATGTTGTCCATAATCGATTTCAAGTGGATAATGTTTATTTGGTAATTTTTGAAAATTTTTTCGTTCACCCCATTCATTACCTGTTTTTTCAAGAAATAATTCATGAAATGCTTTTATAGCATCTGTTTTTCGACTATATTCATCAACTTTATTTCCACCATAAACTGTACCTGTTCGACCCGTAAAAAAACAGAGAGAAATAATATTATTAAAATAAATCCAAAATAAGAAAAAAAATACTTATCATGCTCGAAAAACAAACCATGGCCGACCATTATCTGATTCGAGTAATTGTAATTTATAATATGAATTTGTTCCTCGTGTTATATCAACAAGACCAAGAACACAAGCAAATATTTCATTAGATTCTGCATCTCTAAGAACATGACAAATATCTTCTAATCCTTTAAAAATAATAAAGTTTTATTTTTAAAGAAAAATAAATTTGTAATTAACCTGATTCTGGATCAACAGCAGCACCATCTTTTAATTTTAATTTCATTTTATCTGGTACAGATTTTTTTGATCGAGCTTAAATAAAAAAAATGAAATAGATTGGATTTAAATTGATTTAAAATTAAATTTACAATCAGATTTAGTTGATGCTGTTGTCAATGATTGTCGTCCTGATTTAAGTTTAGCTTCTTCATCTGCTTTTGTTTGTTGTCGAATATGTGGTAAAATACCCCATGTTGAAATTTTACATTTTTCCATTATTATTGATGGACGATCATTAATTATTTCTTTTAAAAATTCTTCCGAAACAATATGTATATTGGATGTTTGAGCATCTTGAAGTTTTTTACTCATTTTTTTAATTTCATCTTTGAAAAAAAAATAAAAAATAGAGCAAATATTAATATAAACAAGATATACCTTGAGAACTAATAACAATTCCAACAGTATCATCTATTTTTGATGAAAATGTTCCACCTAAACGTTCAACTTCTTTTTGTATATTTGCAACAGAACTTGATAAACGACCAGCTGATGACACAACATAACCAGAAAGTGGTAAGTTTGAATCATATATTGGTCTTAAAAACGAAATAATCATTTTATTTTTCTATTTATTCGATAATAACAGAAAATCTAAGATAAATTTCGATTCTTGATATTATCTTCCATGTCTTACACATTAATAATCATGAGATCTCACTGATGTTTTTATAAGATGATTTTCAAAAGTAACAAAATTTTTAGTAAATCTTGTTTTTTATTGACTCAGATTATAGAGCATATTGAATAAGTAGCTGAACAGTTAGCAACATTCCCTTGTAAGATTTCTTATTTTAAACAATAATACAATAGTTTTATTTTTCTTTGAAATAGAATCTATATTTAAAAGTGAAAAAACTTACTCATGAATAACTCTTGAAACCTCAGGTGTTTTTGCAATTGAAACGTGATTTTCAATAACTTTTGCTAAAATTCGATCACGTTTTTTATATTTATATGATTTAAAAGCATCATATTCTGTTTTAATATCATTTGGTATATCAAATAATTTTCTTGTTGGTGTTGTTGTTGTATAAGAACATTTTGTCCATTCTGTTACATCACCTGTACAACGATAACATGTATAACTAAAACAAAGAGTATATTTTAAAAAAAACAAAGAACTTCTTTTCTTTCTTTACTTAAAAATAAGAAATCCTCCACATTCTGGACAATGTTCTAATGAACCAAATGCCATACAATCTGCAACTGTATCAATTAACTAAATATTTATAATATAAATTTTTTAGTAAAAAAACAAAATTCAATCTCACATGTGATTCACCAGTAACAATTTTTTGTTGATTATGTTCAAGTAATTCTTTTAAAACATCATTTGGTACTTCTTTTTTTAACGCATCTTTATATTTCCAAAGTAATTCACTTTGTTCCTAAAAAAGAAAATAAGAAAATAAAACTTTTATTTTTGTAATATAATCAATAAACTTTTTTTTGACGAATTTCATCTTGTTCAGTTGTTGAATCATTTTTATCTTCTGTTTTAGTTTGTTTAGCTTTTGGTGCTTCATCATTATCACCTGTTGAACTTAATGTTTTATCACCTTTACGTTTTCGATTAACAGTTGTTGAACCAAATTTTTTTTTCAATTCAGTTTGATCTTCTTTATTAAGATTATTAAAACCATCAAATCTAAATTAAATAATAAATTAATTTAAAATATTAAAAATAAATAAATAAAAAAAACAAACGTTTCAGCATTTCCATTGAAATTGAGTTCATCTTTATGTTCTTTAAAACAATCAATATGATACCATTGATCAGTTGGTATTGAAGTATGACTTAATAAAACTTTTATTGATAAACGAACAAGATCTTTTTCAATTTTCGTATTACAACCATTACATGTACTGCGACTTGATCGTGCATATTCTGCACTATAATTATTTGAACTAACTTCATTTTCATCTGATTTATTATCTACAAATAAAATTTTCTTTGATAAGAAACAAAACAAAAACAATGTATTCACTTGAATCTTTAGTTGATTTTCCTTCGACTTTTTGACGAAGTTTTTCTTGATCATCCCAACGAAGATCTTCATAACCTTTTATTATTTGTGCATCAGCTGGTTTAACTTTTTTAAAAAAACAAGTCATATGATACCAAGTTGGAATCTAAATATGAAATGAATAGTTTCTTATTTAGTTTGAATAATATTTAAATATGAGACTTTTCCATCGAAATTTGGTGATTGAACCATAATAGCAAGACGTAATGAATCTTTATTGATAGTTGAACGACATCCTTTACATGTTGATCGATCAGATTTAGCATATTCAGCTCGAAATCCACATTCATCATCCATTCTTGTTTTATTTTATCACAATTATGATTTATCAAAGTTAAAAAAAAATGAAATCTCTTACATTTGGTTGTGCAATGATTTGAACAGAGAATCGGTTAGAATAACGACAAATCAAGACAATTGTTTAAACCAATCCTATTATTTCTATTAGAACTAATACATTTCTATTATAAATATGAAAAAAATTGTTTAAGATTTTATACTAAATCATAATTAAGATATTTTCGTATACATTAAACTCCATTTAAACCTTGTTTATGTGCGACACCTAGCTTTTAATATTTATCTATACAAAGACTATTTCGATCAAAGGAATTTAATGATATCTTTTCGACTAAAATTGAAAAATCAATCATTTATTCAATTTAAAACAAATACAGCACAATATTTTTTGTTTAATATTTCACTATTGTTACGTTTTTTCTCGTATTCAACTCAATTAGATAGTAGACTAGGAACAAAAAAAGCTGAGTAAAATATAAAATTTAAAAAGAATCATGTTCATAAATATTGTTTGAGTATTGTAGTTCGTGTTCCTCTCCCAACTTTTAAATTATGTAATGTCCATATGTCTATCAATTGAATAATTTCATCAGTAAATGATTGACTACATTGTACTTTTTCAATTAAAAATTGTCCAAATTCATCAGATGTTTTATGAATTAGATAACGACCAATTAAATCAGTCATTGTTAATATATAACATGAACGAAGTCGATCAAAATCCATATCATTTCGTTTTGGTAATGGCAAATCACGTATCTAAATATAATAATGTATTTTGTTTTTCATTGAATGAAATCAAAAGCAAAATTAATCTACATCACGATTACATATATGACTAAATTGAAAATTGTCAAATGTTATCAAATAACTTTCATTATCTTTTAATATTAAAGAAGAATTATTCGATAGATCTTTACTTTGTTTATTATTATTATTATTATTTTTCTGTTCGGAAAGAATTATAAGAGAAGATGATGAGAGTTTCTTTTGGATTAATGATTTATAAAACCTGTTCTTAGAAGATTTTGGCATTTGTTTAATAAGTGATAAAATATAATTCATTTTTATATTAATTTTATTTAAAAATGACATTCCATCGATAAAAGAAAAACAAAATATACAATTTAAATTAAGCGGTAAAATTGTACATTTAAAGAATATATGATCTTCTGTATTTCTGCCGAAAACGGAGAGTTTTCTGAAGGGTTTTCGGCAGAAATTCTTGGAATACTGCTTCATGAATCATCGACCTTAGAAATTGTTCAATATGAAAAAGAAGAAAATCACCTGAAAATATTATTTTGTTTTTTAAATTAATTATGACAAATGATTGAATAGTTTTACATTTATATCTATAAATATTTTCTCTTTCTATTTCAATTAATTTTCGACTAATAATACAAGGAGAGTATATCTGTTATTGTTATCGATTTCTCTGTCTAACTATATAGATATATATATTTGTAACAGAATTGATTTATGATTAGTGAATAAAAGTTATACGAGGAGAGATAGTTTAATGTCTTCGGTCAATGCCAAGACGTAATTGTTTATTGAATAAAGAATAAAACATACAAAAAAAAGCAAGCGGCATGAGACTGCTACAATCAAATACACACTATAATCAATTTGTATATTTATGACTTTTTAGTTCAACTTATGGTTCAAACTCTATTCCATCTTCGAGTCCCACTCACAATTCAGAATGATTCTTTTATTACCACTCTGTGTTGACCTTCGTAAAAAAAAGTGTTCTGTCAATAGACTAATCATATCTACCAACTTTTTGTCTCACTACCTTTATCCTTGAGTTCAAAGACGAAGACCAAAAGAAAGAAAAAGAATAAGAGAAAGATATAGAAAGAGTCAAGGATAAATGCGTTAAAGAAATATGCATCGAAAGGATGTCTGTCATATCTCTTGACACAATATTTCATTTTATATAATCATTTTCGTAGATATTTGCTTCTACTAAATAAAGTAAGTGGATTTTAAAATTTTTAAACCATGTATTTATTAATTATTATATTTTACAGTTGAATATATTTATATGATGTTAATTCATATTAGTCTTATTTTAACAATTCTTATTGTTGTAATCAATGGATCAATTCCATCATCTACAATTGAAATTGATTTAAATGAATTAGTTAAATTACATAAAGAATTTCTTGATCGATCTCCATCTGTACCAGCTATTCAAACTTATGAAATGAGATGTCGTGTTGTAACTGAATGTTGTCCTGATGAACAAGAAAATCTTTACACCTTATTTAGTGATAGTCAATTTAATGAAAAATGTTTATTAAATGGAACAAAATTAACTAAATCATCATCTACATCATTATGTATGACAACAATTCGTCAATTAATTCAATTAATAAAAGAATCAGTTTATGAACGATATTTTGAAATTCTTGGTAATAATCCAAATCGTCTTAATCGTATTGCAAGATGGAAAAAACAAATGAAAATGGTTTGTTCAGATGATGAACTTCGAGCACATTATTGTGAACGAAATAATATGGAAAAATTTAAATCATGTCAAAGAAAAGTTTTAGAAATGATTGCAAAAGAAAACGTTGACGATGATGGTACAATTTATAAAACATATGTTTCACAATGGGAACAAGAATATGCAATTGATAATCAAAAATTAGCCAAAGCTTTTCCTAAAGATTAATTTCATTCTTTTTTCGTTAATAAATAATAATCACTTTACATTAGAGTAAACATCTAATTCTTTTTTATTCTATTTGAATTGAAACTCAAGCATAAGATCATTTGTTCCATTCATGCACATTGGTATCAGTATTCATTCAAAAAGAGGATGATTTTCTCCACCAGCTGCTCCATCTTTTTATTGATTCCGTCCAGATTATCCATAGATACAGAACGAGAAACGTTCTATCGACTACTCTATATTTATTTCATTTCTTGCGCTTTTTCACATTTAAGTTTATTATTCCTGTTAGAGTTAACAGACGCAAGCATAGAGAAATCAGAATAATCACATATACATGAATTTTTTTAATTTTCTTTTTTGTTCACTCCTCGGCTTCTCTTTAGGACATAACAAATACATGATTATACAGAAGAGGAAGAAAGAAGATTATAACAGCGTTTGAGAGAGTAAGAAAGAAGAAACAAAGCAATACGAGGAGCGTGAAATATAGTCACATTGTTTCGATATAGTTATGATCAACTAGCTATATCATGTCTTACGTGTTTTCTCATTTGATAGAAAGAATGAAAAAAAACCAGCGATATAACTAGAGTGATATTAGTGAACTAACAAGGCCCACGTTTCAGAGAGAATATTTATCGATATTAAATAATATGTATAGATATATATATACATATTTACTTTTGTTTTAGATGGCTCACAAGCACAACAGCGATCCTCCGCTTCCTGATCTTCCTCAGCCAAATAAACTTTTTCGCACTTGTGGTCGTCTTCCCTCAATCCCACCCCGTCCGAAACCGGCCGTTTCCGGGCCGGATTTTTCGACCTGGATATTTTTATATTGGTCAGCAACTAGCAGGTCTGTTAGATGAACAAAAAACAACTGTTTTCTCTTTTTCTTCCTTTTTCACATTCATCGTCTTGACAACGGGCATGTTGAGAAGGATATAAAACAACAGAAATCGATAGAGACAACACTTCTCATATTTTGTACGTCTAATACAAAAGTTTAATTTGAAAATGTGTCAAAATTTGAATGATTCATCGAACAAATTCGTTGACGTGAGTATTTGACAGAAAAAACGATCATAAAAGAGAGAATTTGTGTCTAAAATCCGTAGTGACTTTGTTAATAATTTTTAATGTTCAAACTTAACTTTTCAAATATTTTTTTTTTAATTTCAGAACCCGAGCAATGATCCTACAATCAATGAACTAAACCAAATCCTCCACCACATTCATGAACAACAACAACATCAAATCGAACAACAAGAACAACAACATCAAGTCCTGAACTCGATTCTTGCCCAATTCCAATATCAAGAACAGCAATTTGAATTGATCATCAAACACCTCTCCGTTTCACCACCACCTTCTCAACAGTAAACAACTTCCTTTTTTTCCTTGTATTTCTTCCTGTCTGATCCTTTCTTGTTATTTTCTGTGAAATAAAAATTGTCAAAAACAAATCATTTCTTGTTTTTATCTTTCATAAGATACTCTTGATTATAAAAGTGTCGATCAATCCACTTTTATCTTTACTTTCTTTCTTCGAGTGAATCATTGGATTGTGATGATTCCTTTGTTTGTTGTATCTGTAAATTTGATAGAATAGGATTGATATATTCGATGGTCATACCGATCAAAATGATTTACATAGACAGTGCCGATAATGAAAAAAGTGAAATTTGTTTACAGTTTATCTTGACCAATGGTACACGACAATGATCCTCCACCTCCTGATCTTCCCAAGCCAAATAAACTTTTTTGCATCTGTGGTCGTCTTCCTTCGATCCCGCTCCGTCCAGAACCGGCCATTTCCGGGCCGGATTGTTCGACCTGAATATTTTTATATCGGTCAGCAACGAACAGGTCTGTTAGATGAACAAAAAACAACTGTTTTATCTTTTTCTTTCTATTTCAGATTGATCGTCTTGACAACGGGCATGTTCAGAAAGATATAAAAGAAGAGAAATCGATAGAGACAACACATTTCCCTTACTTTTTTTCATATAATAGAGAAAATTCATTTTAAAATGTGTCAAAAGTTGTATGAGCCATCAGATTACTTGCTCGATGTGAGTATTATTCGACAGAAAGATTGATAATAATAGCGAAAGCTGGGACTTACCATCGCCAGTCACTTCTATTAACGATTTTTATATTTTCCTTCAATCTGATAATAATCGTTTTTCCTATTTTAGAACCCAAACAACGACTCCGAGGTCACCGCAATCAACACCATCCTCCAACAGCTACATGACGAACAGGAATATCAATGTCAACAACTCAACAACATCACCCTCATCCTACAGCATCAAAATCAACAATTCGACATCATAATGAAACACTTACTAGCTCAACCACCTCCACAAGAGCAATTACCACCATATTCTCCTCCACAATAACTTTAATTCTTTCTGTTTTCTTGTGGTCTTTTCTTCGTTGTCTTTTTTCTTTTTGTTAAATAAAAAGGAATTTTGAAAAGCAAATCATTTCTTGTTTTTATCTTTGAAAAGATACTCTTGATTATGAAGATTTCAATAAATTTACGAACATCTTTACTTGCTTTCTTCAAGTGAATTATTGAACTGAGAAGATTTCTTTGGTTGTTGTGTCTGCAAATCTGATGAAATAGAGTAGGAATGGTATATTCGATGGTCAATAAAAAACGGAGAGATAAAATGATAAGGCTCGGATAAAGGGACACCATTGAATCTTTTCATTGTCAACGCTATCCATACCAATCAAAATGATTCACATAGACAGTGTCGACAATAAAAAACGTGAATTTGTGTATAGTTAGTTCATTTCGGCCAATGGTAAAGGTTAAACAAATATTAATGCAATTTTTGTTACATTGATGTAAAATATTATCTTGAGATTAAATATCGTTGGTTGAATATGAATCTTTTTCGAAAATAAGAGGAGCATATACAATCCTATTCAATCAACTATGGCATCATCGAGCTTTATTAGTGGAAATTTTGGTGATATCAAAGGTTTTCTATATGCATGGTTAGGTAAACAAAATAAACTTCCATCTTATGAAGTTTCTCAACAAGGTACTAAACAAAGAATTCGATTTAAATGTGAAGTAAGTTTAAACATTTTTTGCTCATCTTAAAAGTTCAACTCTGTTTTATTTTTCATTTAGTTAACAGTCATATCATATTCATATACTGCTATAGGAAATTCAACGAATAAAAAAGATGCTCAAACAAATGCTGCAATAGATTTTTGTCAATATTTGGTTTGTTAAAAATTCTTTGAAATTGTTGTAATTGAATTAATTCATATATAGGTTCGTGAAGGAAAAATGTCACAAAATGAACTTGAACCATATTTAGTAAATAAATTTATTTATAAATTATTTAAAAAAAAAATATTTATATAGCCATCAAAAAATTCATCAGTTCTTACAACACAAACACTTGGAACATTACCTGCTGGTCTTGTACCACCACATATGCTTCAACATAATACTACAACAAGTTCATTCTTTATCTAAATTTGATTCATTTCAATAACATTTTTCTCATATAGATGATGCTATTCCACCACCTGCTCTTCTTCCATATCAACCAGGACCACCATCTCATTATCTCGAACAAATTCATTCTGGTCGTAAAATGCTCGAAGAGGTTTGATCGTATTTTTTTTATAAACAAATGATTTTTCACATATAGATATTATTCTTTAGCAAGAAGAAAGTGATACAAATGCAGCAATTCATGGAAATTGGACAATTGAAAATGCTAAAGGACGTTTACATCAATATTTACAAAAAAATAATCTTCCGCAAGAATATAAATATACAGCAAGTGGACCAGATAATCTTCGGTTTGTTTCCCAGTTTTTTTTCTATACGTGAGAAAAGTGATCATTGCCATTACTTCGATATTTCGAAACTTTATAAATGAAAAAAAATCTAAGAGATCAATCGATTTTGCTTTTATATCATATGAATAGACAAAAGATTCTTTCATAAGCTAAATTGATTGATCGATAATTGAAAAATAAAAATTAATTCATACATGAAGAATGGCATTGATCACTTAGTTTCGTCCATTATAGAGATTTTTCAATGATCCTACATATTCTAGAACATTTTTTGCTGAATTATCCATTTATATACGAGAACGTAATCAAAGTAAGTTAAAATAAAAATAAAACGTATAATAAAAATTTATTTTTCAGCAATTTATGCACGTGAAAATGGTTCAACTAAACAGATTGCTTCAAAAAGTTGTTCACTTGCACTTGTTCGACAACTTTATCATTTAAATATTATTGAAGGATATACTGGAGAAAAAAAGAAAAAACAAATTGAAAAAGTAAATTCAATTGATTTTATTTCTTACTCAGATAAATAAAATATTGTATATAGACTACACCATTTCGTGTCAATGTTAGTAATGAAATTGTCGAAGAACTTGATCGTGTTATACAATTATTTAATATTCAACCAATTGTGGTATGAGAACAAATATATAGTTTAATTTTGATAAATATTTTCTATATATATTTATAGATAAATGAACAACAACCAACTGGTTCCTTATTAAATCCTCAAATATTAGAACGTTTTCCTTCAAGTGAACGTCGTACAATATCATCGATAATTCAATGGGTACCACCAATACCAAATTGGAACCCATGGATTTCATCAAATATCGATGAAGGTCCATTAGCAACAGCTACAATGGAATCAATTAGTGAAGATTTATATCGTGCAGAACAGTTTAAAACAAATAATGAAATAAAATTTCGTTTTCAAGAACGTCAAAATTTACCTGTTTTTACTTATCGACAACAAATACTTGAACAAATTAAAAATCATAATGTTATTCTTATTCGTGGAGCAACTGGATGTGGAAAAACAACACAAGTGATTTCATTAGAAAATCTTATATATTTTGTTTTCAATATAAATTTCTTTTTAGATTCCTCAATATATAATTGATGATGCTATTGAACATAATCAAGGTGCTCATTGTAATGTTGTTGTTACTCAACCACGACGAATAAGTGCTATTTCAATTGCTGAACGTGTTGCTTGGGGTTTAGTATTTGATTATTTTCTATTTAATTTTATTTCTTTTTATTTTCTAGAACGATGTGAAGATTTAGGTAATTCATGTGGTTATAGTGTTCGTTTTGAATCAATACTTCCACGACCATATGGTTCATTACTTTTCTGTACTGTTGGAGTTCTTTTAAGAAAACTTGAAAGTGGTTTAAGAGGAATATCTCATGTTATCGTTGATGAAATTCGTAAGTACTTCATTCTATTTATATTAAAATAATAAGTTGTTTTTTGTTTGTATAGATGAACGTGATATAAATACTGATTTCTTATTGGTTTTACTTCGTGATATGTTAAATGCGTATCCTCAATTGAAAGTTATTCTTATGTCCGGTATGTTTTTAAATTAAATGAACAAATTATTTATTTATTTGAGTTATTTAGCAACAATTGATGTAACTTTATTTCGCCAATATTTTTTCAATTGTTCAATAATCGAAATTGAAGGACGAACATTTGATGTTCGAGAATATTTTCTTGAAGATATGATTCAATTACTAAATTTTCAAGCAATAGATTCTAATTTAACAAGTCGAAAACAAAATAATAAAAATCGACAAATACAAGATGATGATGATGATTTAGGATATGAAGATTCACAAGCTGATGATATTGAGGTTACTTTTCGTCTCTTTTTATGATAAAATCTATATATATTTGATGTACTTTTAAAGGATGTTAATTATAATACAATATGTGATCAACAATATTCACCTCAAACTGCATCCACAATGAGTCAATTAAGTGAAAAATCTCTTTCATTTGAATTAATTGAAGTAAGATAAATAAATAATTACAAAAAAAATTCATTTTTAATAATTAATTACAGGCATTAATAACATATATATGTAGTTTGGGTGATGATGGAGCTATTCTAATATTTCTTCCTGGATGGAATTTAATTCAAGCATTATTGAAATATTTTCAACAACATCCAAGATTTGGTAAATTTAATTTTCAAAAAATAAAAAATCTTTTATTTCTTATTAAATCTTTTAGGTTCAGCTGGTTTTCGATTTCTTCCATTACATTCTCAATTACCACGTGATGAACAACATCGTGTATTTGAACGTGTTCCATCCGGTGTAAAAAAAATCATTCTTTCAACAAATATAGCTGAATCAAGTGTCACAATTGATGATGTTGTTTATGTTATTGATAGTTGTAAAGTTAAACAAAAATTATTTTCATCACGTAATAATATGACAAATTATGTTACTATTTGGGCATCAAAAACAAATTTAACACAACGACGTGGTCGTGCTGGTCGTACAAGATCTGGTTGTTGTTTTTATTTATGTTCAAAAGCACGTTATGAACATTTAGATAATTATTTATTACCCGAAATATTTCGTACACCATTACATGAACTTGCGTTAGCAATAAAATTATTAAAATTAGGTGATATTAAAGCATTTTTATCTAAAGCTATTGAACAACCACCAATGGATGCTATTGCTGAAGCTGAATTTACACTTAAACGTAAAAAAATAAAATTTATTTTTATTAAAATAAAAAAAATAATTTGTAAAATTTAGAAATGCAAGCCATTGATGAAAATGATGAATTAACACCATTAGGAAAAATTTTAGCTCGATTACCAATTGACCCAAAAATTGGTAAAATGATTATATTAGGTTGTATTTTTTGGTAAGAGAAGTTATGGAGAATATTTTAACCATATATAACAACCATTAGTTATTAATGTTTGATGTTTACTAAATTCTTCTTCATTATTAAGATTTAATTTATGAGGAGGTTTACCACTAATTGTACATGAATAATTTTTAATTTCTCGATATTTTGGTAGTTGAGGAAGATGACTTTCGATTTCTCTACGTAAACTTTCTAATGTAACAATAGGTTCATCAATTTTAACATCATGATAACTTCCATGAAGAATACAAAGATGAAAACTTGGCATAATTTCGATTTGTTCGTTTTAAATACAAAAAAAAAAGAAAATTTTTTCATTCTTCTTCTTTTGTGTCCTATGTCAATAAACTTTAAAAGTATTTTGATAAAATAAATAATCAATTATGAATGTTTTAGTGTTGGTGATGCAGCATGTACAATTGCATCTGCTACAAGTTTTCCAGAACCATTTCTACATGATGGAAAACACTTACGTCATATGCATCGAAATCTTGCTGGAAATCGTTTTTCTGATCATGTCGCTTTACTTAATGCATTTCAACAATTCGAAAGAGAAAAGTAAATTGAGATTTTTATTTAGTTGAAAAATTAATTTTTATTATTTAAAAGAAATCGAAATGGTGAGCGTGGTGAAATGGAATTTTGTGATCGTAAATGTTTGAATTTATCAACAATGCGAATGACATACGAAGCACGAGTATATTATTTTAATTTTATGTTAAATAACATTTATTTTGTTATTGTTTGATTTTAGAATCAACTACGAGATATAATGATTATGTCAGGTTTTCCTGAAGAATGTTTATCACCTCAATGGTTTGATGTTGAACAATCACATTCGAAATTAGACATTGTATGAATGAAAATAACGTTATTGTTTTTATATTTATTTATTTATTTATTTAATAGGTAATATCACTTTTGTGTTATGCACTTTATCCAAATGTTTGTTTTCATGTTTCAAAACGAAAATTACTAACAACTGAAGGTAAAGAAGCATTGATACATAAGAATTCAGTTAATTGTGGAAGAGAAATTCCAATATTTCCATCACCATTTTTTGTTTTTACCGAAAAAGTAAGGGAAATTTTTGAATATCTAAATCAGAATTTATTTCAATTTTTGTTTTTAGATAAAAACTCGAGCTGTATCAGCTAAACAAATGTCAATGTCAACACCAATTCAATTATTATTATTTGCATCGGATCAAGTTGATGTTGTTGAATCAAATCTTATTTGTCTTGATAATTGGTATGTATTTGTATTTATATATCTATTAAAATACATTTTTATTTCTTCTAGGATAATGTTAAATATGAATACTGATTTAGCATCAAAAATAGTATCTATTCGACCAGCTATAGAAGCATTAATTATACGATGTACACAACAACCAAATGATATTACTAATCGTCCACTATCAGTTGAACAATTATGTAATTTAATTCGTCTTTTGTCAGATCAACAACTTGAACATGTTTTATGTGAGAAAATTGTTGAAAATAATGAAACAACACAATCAACAAATTCAGATTTCAAGTGAGAAATAAATTTTGTTTATATTATGATTTAAAACTAAAAATCTTTAGTGAATCATCAATTAATTATCGACCAAATCAATTATTTCCATCAAATAGAGGATATCAACAACGACCATTTTATCGAGGAAATAATAATAATAATCGTCCTTTCAATCGATACAATTATCAAGGAAATAATATTCAACAACAGCAACAACAATATCAACCTCAAAATAAGTAAGAATGAAAATAGAAAAAATTTCATTGATTATTTTCTTTTTAGTATGAGTGGTGCGGGTTTTAGTTTCACACCTGATCCATCTCCAACACCGTCGGACTCCGAAAGTCCTTCACCATTCTTTAACAATAAAAGACAATTTGATAATGCATTTTATCCATCAACACCAAATACTTTTGAAAATCCACCGCCGACATCATCACCCTATCAATCCGGATGGGTAAATAATCGTGGTGGTTATTCAAATAATTATCGAGGTCGAGGTGGATATAATCGTTTTCCAAAACGAAGTCGACCTTATAATTACTAGAACTTATTTTTCATAGTTTTTTGTTTTGTTTCGCAAATAACATTCCATAAGTATTTAATATAGCTATAGTCCAATAAAACAAAGTTGCAATTAATAGCAAGTTTTTATGTTAAATTTCGGTAGTTGTTTGTAAAAGAAAGAAAGAAGCAAAGATTTATATTTGTATTGAGTAATACACATGTGAGAATTTCTTCACTTCAAACAAATATAAATGCATTTTCACCGTTCTTTACAATCGATTTATTAAAAATTCATATTTTTTTCATGAGGAAAATTCTATTAATTTGTAAGGTATGTGATTAATCTTGATAAATAATCGTCTTAATTTTATAAAATAGAAAATTCAATATCGAATACTAATATGTATATTATTTTTAATGATTTTGTATTTAATTGATAAGAATATTGTACATAAAAAGAATATTAATTTATTATCAAAACTATCTCGTCAAGATTTTTTAAATAAAACATTTTGTGGACAATTTATTAATGGAAATTGGAAAGAAACAATTTCTCAAGATGATATTGATGAAAAAAATGAATTTCTCAAAAAACAAATAAAAATTTGGCAAAATTTTCATGAAAACTTATCATGTGATCAATTTATTAAAATAAATTGTTTCTATAAAAAATCTGTAACAGATATCGAAAGAAATAATCCCATGGGTTTTACAATTCTTATTTATAAAAATTTCTATCAATTTCAAGTATTAATGAGAACATTATATACACGAACAAATTATCATTGTATTCATATTGATCTTAAAGCATCGTCAGATATTTATAAATATGCATTAAAATTATCAAATTGTTTAGATAATATTTATTTATCTAATCAAAGATTAAATATATCATGGGGAACATTTAGTCTTTTACAAGCTGAACGAATTTGTCAAAAGATTTTATTAGAAAAATCATCGAAATGGTTTTATTATATGACAATTGCAGTTTGTTTATTTTGTATTTATAGATTTATTTTAAGTTTAAAATTATTTTTGATTTAGGGAAGTGAACTTCCAATTGAAACAAATAGAAATCGAATTGAAATTCTTCACCTTAGTCCAGATAAAAATCGTATTGATGTTAGTTCTATTCCTAGACAAACAACATTTAAAAATTTAACTATTTATAAAGGAGAATTTCATACAATTCTTACACGAATATTTCTTCAAGCAATACATAATGATTCATTATCAATAGAATTTTGGAATTTTCTAAATGGAAGTTTTGTACCTGATGAATATTTTTATTCAACATTAGTTCATTTTCAACATTTACCTGGAATAAAATCAAGAATGAATAAAATTTATCCTTATTATCAACTTTTATCTCATTATAAAAGTTGGATTCATCAACCATTTAGTGAATGTCAATCGGAGAAAACTATTGAAGGTGTTTGTCAATTTAATTATAAAGATTTATTTAATATTGAACAAAGTAAAAAATTATTTGCAAATAAATTTAATCAAGATTTAGATTTAATCAGTATTTTTTGTTGGGAACAATGGATAAATATTAAACAAAATGATTATCTTCATATTGATAACAAACATTATTTAAACAAATTTCCATTTACAACAATAAATTCAACAGATAATTCAACACTTTCAAAAGATTTTTATCATATGCTCAAATATTTAAATAAACAGAATTAAAAACTTCGTATAAAATAAATCCATTTTTTTATTGATAATGATGAATTATAATCTATTTCTTTATTAAAAAAGTTCTATTCAAAATCATATTGTGGTTTTCCTTGTTTATAACCTTCCATAAATTTCTTTACAGTTTCGGTAGGAACTTTAACTTTTTGAACAGCTTCATTTGCTTCCATTGCATTAATCCATGCAGCAAGTTTAGGGAATTTTCCATCTGAATTAAATTCAAAACCTGCTTCACTTAACAATGGAAAACGTTCAATCCATGGCCATAACATATAGTCGATCATGGCTGGTTTTGAACCACCAAAAAATGTATTTGTAAGTGCTTCTTCATATGGTTTTAAATTTTTATTTAAATCTGCAACACCTTCCTTTGGATCTCCTCGCATGATTTTATAAAATGCAGTTGTAATCTAAGAAAGAGAAGAAAGGATCTATATTGAAATAAAAGTATAATTTGGTTTTCTATTTACGCTGCTGTATCTGTCAATTAAAACACGGTGTTGAGCTTTAAGATATGGATCAGTTGGTTGAAGACGATTTTGTGAATTTGTTTCATCAAGATAATCGCTAACAATAAGTGATTCAGGTATAAATTTCGATTCTTTTGAATCATGATCAATCCATTCTAAACCTGGAACTTGACCAGGTGCATTCTTTTTTAAATACCATTCTGGTTTATCAACAAGGTCAATATTTATTTCTTCATATCTAGAATAATTTGATAGATATTACAATTGTTTAAATATAAAATAAACTTACGGAATATTTTTAGCAGCTAAAACAAGTTTAGCACGTTGAGCGTATGGACAAAATTGCATACTATATAATCGTAATTGATTTTCTTTTAATGGTGGACATTCCGAACCTATTTAAAACTAATTGTATTGAAGAATGAGAAATTTATATCTATATATACCGGTTTTAAGATGTTTTGGATAACTTGGCATCGCTGATAAAAATCTTAAATGTTGTTTGAAAATTAATAAAAATATACTAAACTAAAAATTTTTCTTCCTATTTATATGCCTTCACAAATATGCATCGTCATCATGTCTTGCATACGTGTTTTTTTTCTTTTCTTTCCTTTCCTGATAAAACAAAACTATTACTAGACACTTTTTTAGATGCATGAATATAATTATGACGAGTCCTT